>JADNYI010000151.1:0-88148 GCA_015501065.1 Infundibulicybe gibba | reverse complement strand
TTTTATCGGCCTCCCACGGGCCAGCTTGGTAAGCCCGGTTTCCAGATTCCCACAGACACCGGCCGTGATACAGAAGCGCCAAATCCTGGCCTTTTTCGTTGGCTGTAATATCTATTTCTCATGAGTAAAAACACCCCTTAGCGGTTTACGGAACGGACAAACCTTTCGTCGCCTCCTGGATGGACATTTTTACCAACAACTTGGCGGGTTATTTCTGGTGCTAGGGACAAGTTTTTTATCTTTGACGGTAGCCACTCTGGCTACGATCGGAGACATCAAAAAATTTGTGCGGTAAGGGGCACTGACCAGTCGGCATACTAAGGCCTGACCCCTGGCTACCAATATCTCCCTAGAAAAGTACAGACTCGTTACCCCTACGAAGCTGCAGAACGAAAATGCGGTCGTACACAGCTTTCCAATGGAAAGCAAGAGCGCACTCAGGCCTGACAGGAAGCTACCTCTCGGACACGAGGGATGAGCGGGAGGCTGAAATATCACTTCCATGCGCGATGGGTCCGCCAAGACGGCTCGCATCAGCAAAACCAAACATTTGTCATAGCGGTCATAGAGCGTCATAGAGTACCGTAGAGCACCATAGACACAATAGCAAATTTATAGATGACTATAGTGATCATAGAATGTCATAGATATGGTAGTAATTTTTATAGATGACTATAGTATTTTATAGTAGGTGTCATAGTACGTTGCGGCCCCGTATCCAATACATTCAGATCGAAGGTTAGTGATGTAGTACCGGCTCAGCTCAGCTTGAAATAATCCATAGGCGGCTGCACATGCGTTGTACTATCAGGCGGGCTGCGAGTGGGGGTGGCACCCTGCAGCGCTGTGGCCGCAATGCCAGAATGGACACCAGGCGCCCTCTCATTTGCGAGAGGGTAGGGTCTCCAAGCGCGCCACGATGTGTCTGAACGTGTGACACGAAGATTGGCCTTGTGGCAGTGAGTAAGGTGGCACCCGGCAGGTCTCTCGCAACGAAACCCTCAATTCGCCTTGGGATATCATTGCGCACGTCGAATGACGTGGCGAATAATGTTCCAAGGGTGTAGAGGCTGCCCGAGGTGCCAGAACAAGCCAGGCACAAACAGCGCCGGTTGTTTGCTTGCTTATGCATTCGCACATCGTTTGCAGACAGCTGTTGCTTGTTTTTGGGCCGTCGTTTGCTCATTTGCCGGCCCATAGGCCGCCAGTCATCGTTTGAGTCATCGTCAATGGGGCACGCCTGATATTTGCGTGCCCATGTGTCGTCTGCCCGCGGCCCACAACCGTTCGTCATCGTAAGTGTTCGGGTGCACTGAACAAAGAAAAGCTAGTGAAAATATCCCAGTTTCTGAGTTAAAGTCATGTTTCACTCGTTTACGTAGTGACATTTGAGTGAAATAGAAATCACTTGCATTTCACAGCGTAGTGACTGCTAAGTGGTTTTCACCTTAGCTCATCCATGGAAACTAACTCACTAATAAGTCACTTAAATCTGAAGGAAATTTCGTAGTGGGATTCGAAAGACGCGCCGCGCAGGCCGTCTTTTTTTACGAGAATACAAACAAACATTGCCATACCGCGCGCGTACTCTTGCGCCGGTATGCCCAAGGCGACAAGATAGGTAATTGATGGTATGGGATGGGAGCTGGCCGATGATCTTTGCACCGCGTGAGTCCGAAGCGGTAGGAATGACTCGGGGACTGTTTGCGCACTCGGGCCTCTATCGACGTACGATGGTTGGCCCCCTCAACTACGGAGGACCCGAGACGACGCGGACGCTTGACTCTACCGTCTACCACGTTGGAAACCTTTGGAGCGCAGATCGTGGATCCTATGTCAAACAAGGGATAAGTACTTAGACGAGATGACAGTTACAAATAGGGTAATATACTGATGCCATCAGAAGTCCGAGACCAAAAGGGATCGCGATAGCACAGTGCTATAGTCCGGAGAGTTTGGTTGGCATAAAAGATGATAGTCCTAGAAATATTCTCCTCGGCGAGTGAGTCTATCCGCCTGATCTCGACACCGTTTACCTTGTCCGCACCAGGGGATTGGACGACAACATGGGTGGTGCACTTCTGGACAAGATCTCACTGGCCCCCTTAAGGTAAATGCGATAGCACCCATCGGGAAGCTCAACGACGACACCCATCGCCCTGCGCTCGCTAGAGAATGGGATCATCTGATGACGCGGGCGTTGTCCCTGGTCATCTTAAAGCCCATCCAGCCTACATCCTGGAAGACGCGACGCGTAGACGAGGAAAGCATTGAACGCGAGCCGAAGTGAACAAGTCAATGGATTATGGGGTGGGCGAGAAACCCGGAGAAAGGCCTAAGTGTGTGTGGCCTGAGCCACACGGCCACGCCGGGCACTTTGGGCATGTTTTCTGATGAGGTTAGGCGAATTGACGGGTTGGGGGTGACGGAGACGCGTCCAGACAATGCCCTTACGGTGCCGGAACGACTTGGGGCCGAGGCGAAGTTGTAGCATTCCGGATTTCGTGCGGTTCGACGCGGCGTGAGGGCTAATCGCTTTGGGCGACTTCTGTACCAGTAGTTGCTGTGGGGGGTAAGGCGATTGTTGGTACCTGTTCCGCGGTGTCCCAGCTATCTATTCCAAGTCTCCCCTCGTAGAATTCCCAGTAGCTTCCAGTTCCGAGTCATCGAAGGTCTGGATGATGGAGTGGCGCTCGATGATCGTCCATGTATTGCGATCTTTCACCCTTCCAACGACACATTTGATTGTAGAAACATCGACTATTTGATTGGTTCAAGCGCCGTGTAGGACGACATTCCAAGCTCGTTGACTGATGGTTGCTTGATGGGAGCAATCGCAGCCATGATCACACTTGAGGGTCGTTCCGCAGCGTGAGTTGGATTGGCCTGGATAAATGGACAAGTAGAAGGCAGGCTAAGAACCACGAAATGATTGACTTGTCCGTAGTATGAACGTTCTTCAAGAGCTACAGGTCGGTTTCTGTAGCGCGCGTTTCGGTCGACCTCCAAGGTATACTATCATCTTTGAATGAGATCAAGCGGGTAGTATTAATGTGGGCTGGACGCACCTTGACGAATGATTTGTCACGCCCCCGGGCTGTATTACGAGAGAAGCTGCAGGAGTCTATGAGGCTCCACCGTCTAGTATTTTAAGCTTTCCACATTCGGATACGGTGCTGGGTACAAATTTCAGTGCGATTGCGTCCGTGTTGAGTATTTTATTGCGAGATGAGATGCAATTTTCTTCCGAAGCGCAAGGCTAATTTGAGTATCACGAAACGGTTTGACCATCACAATTTGAGGGTCTTAGATTCCCGTTTGGAGTCAGCGAGGGGAGATAGTATGCAATCGGGCAACTTACATCCCGCGTAATGAATGCCGCTTCTCTCAATATCTCGATGTCACTGAGATCGAGTTCATGCGCCAGGCTGTAGATAGTTTTGATCTGGTTGAGGAAGGCGATGTCGCGGATTCGATGTGCCAGGCTTGTGTACGGCCACTTCCTGCTTTTGACAGATGGTAAGAGCGACCCACAGAACCTTTCCATTACAAACGCCCAAAAACACCAGACAGGCCCCATGCGTCGAATATCGTCCGCGATGTGCAGAAGCACGTGGATTGGGAGCGTGCAAAACGGGAGGCGGTGGTCGAATATTGATAATAAATCCTATAAATGTAGGCTCAGAATTGATTTAGTCAGGCATGAATATTGTAAAAAACTACCGCTCGTAATCAAGAACCCATTGCGCAAACCCCTTTTCCACTTCATCAATGTCGGAATCCGTGAGTTCGAATTGGAGACATTTGTTAATGAGTTTTATGAGAGAACGAAGTGTTGGTAATAGATTTGTTTTGAAAATCGATGCCGGAGGAGTACAGGTCCTAACAGGGTAGCAAATAAAAGCCACGACTCTGCAATAAATAGTGTTGCTCCGTAGCGATGTTGGGGATGCGGCATCCGAAGGCAGATGGGATGGTGTGTCCCGACTGTCCACAAGCTTCTCCAATCGCTTTCCAGACTGAATTCGGAATGATATAATCCTCGCTGCCGCTGTCGAGGTTCTTGTAATTACCGCACCACGCCTTGATTAATGTTTGAAGGACGTTTTCTAGGATGGCATGCATAAAATCATGCGGGAACGACGCGGGGAATTGAAGGCTTGAAAGTCGAGTCAGGATGGGGACGCCATTAATACCGAAACGTTTTGCGCGGCGGTTCTGCTCGGCATCGCTTGGGGCCATCATGACTTGAGTTGCTTGACGAATGAACTGATCGTGGTTCCGGAGTGGAAGTGCCAGCGGGTCGTACGACGGTGTTGAAGAGCGGTGAAGTGGTGTATAGTGCGCGTGGCCAGGAGATTGTTTGTCCTCAATGCCCTGGATGGTACAAGCGCGACATGGGGAGAGTCCGTTATGGCCTTTCATCCGCATCAATTTTGCAATTGCGGGCATGTCCCCGAAAACGAGAATGAGATACACGTATAGCACGAACATTTCCATGCGTCGCTTATCAAATGCAGATACTCCCCGCTCCAATTCCAAACACTCCTCGACGAAGGGGATAAGGAAGGAGTCGAGCTCCTTCGGTTGTTTGGGACCAGGAATCACTCCTAGACATAATATATTCTTGAGTTGGAACCGGACCTCGGGGGAAGGTTGTAATTAAAACATATTAGAGGCCAGCATGTTTCTTTTCGACGTTTGAAAGGGCAAAATCCATCTGTTGAGAGGCCGATGGCAATGTCGGTGGGCTGGGAAAAGAATTTATGGCCAATGTTTTCGCCGTCGATGGTAACATGAGTCGAACGCAAGTTGCGATAATGCTCCCCGTCGAATACATCGGCCGTTCGCCCAGGTTTGTGTTCATAATTATTGCGGTAGTCCATCGTGTTGGCAGTTTCCTCATTGAGAAAATAACTGACGAGGCAGGGGATGAGTGGGAAGTAGGTAAATGTATTCCGAGGTCCTCCGCTGGTATTGTATCGCGGTTCGTCGCAGTAGGGACAAGAGTCCATCAATTCATACGCGCCTGTGAAGCAACAACAAGAGTTGATGCAACAGTGATAATGTACGGGCTTGACCCCAGCTAAAAAGGCGATGCGGGAGTGAAGTTGTTGAAGAGAGAGCATTCCTGACAGTTTCGGGAATGCCCTCGGCAGCTTCTCGTAGGATCGGGAGCCTAAGAGGGTGTTGACCTTGTAATTATGGGCACGGATGGTGTCCATGTCGTCTTCAGATAAGCGATAACCTGGAGGGATTATTTCACAACCGTCAAAGGGCCTTACAAACAGGAAGTACGTACCTCGAGCAGCAGCCTCCATTTCGAATTCCCCTTCAAGGATATCCCGGGCCGACAATCCCTGCAGCCAAGGCGCTACAGGAAGCCCATCTGGATTAAATACATCCTCCTCATCGGAACTCTCATCCCCACCCCAGTCGTCGTCATGATAGGTCCCCGCTTCTAAACCACCTATATCTCGGCCAATACCATCATCAAGCGATGAGGTGTTGAGGTGTTGACGGGAGTCCAGGATCGGCCCACTATGCTGGTCCACGGTGGTGCCGCGCATGTCGATGTCTTCAGGTGTAGAAGGCCGATCTGCAGCGTCGCCCACTGGGGCGGGTGAGGGGGAAACAGAGTCGCGGATAGACACTGCATGGGGTGGTGAATGACGACGGTGAGAATGGCGGAGATGATGGATGCGTTTTTGTCGAAGGGCGCGTTGCTGTGCAATTATGACTGCTGTGGTCCCAGTCCCTGCGAGATGGCGTATGACTGTTCGCCGTGAGACGTCCTTTTCGCAACCGCAGGTACAACGCATTTTCTGACTCAAAAGACATCAATATTACCATCCCACGGACTAAGAATATCACTCACGTCGACGCACAATCTGGATAGTTAGTGGGAGTCTTACAATCATTTGTTTCAAAAGGGCCGTTACTTATACTTACGAGTTCCACACAAGGCGGGGAATCCCCATACAACTAAGTTGCGGACGCGCGCTAGGTTGAAACCACATAGAATTCAGAAAATAGGACAGCGGGGATCTGGTATAGTACAAAGTATATCTGTTTCATAAGGTTCAAAGCTAATATTCGAAATGTAGCAAGATTCATACGTTGAGACCCGAGATTTAAATGGCCGGCACTGGCTCAGCATTGTAGGTCCCCCATGTCTTGCCGTTCAGAACGCAATCCCACCATGTCAAGATATGATGTAGGAGTTTAGGAACAAGATCTTCCGGCATCTCAAGGTTCTTTTCCATATACTCAATATGCAAACTAGTAGCAGCTTCCTCGAGATCGTCAAACCCACGTTGCAAAAGGGCGTCCTTATACTGCAAAACTTTGAACGGAGGGTCGGTCTGGTCCCGAGTGTCGAAGTCCTTCAAGACATCCTCGATAGGGATGTGGGGGAGCGGCGTCTCCCCATTTGAGGTGTCGGCAGAGTGGTGAACCTGCTCCTCCCCAGGTTGGGCGGAGTGCCCGGGCGTGGTGTCGATCACTCCGCGATGGCGCTTTTTTGGGGGCGAGGAACTCCTGGGCATCTGACGCGCGTAGCTTTTAACCTGGGATCAGATACATCAGTATAAAGTTCCCGAATGCCAACCACACTAGACATGCCTGCAGCTCGGGGTGGCCCCGCTTGGTCCTAATCCTACCGCGTTTGACTATCTCTGGTTCCGAATCCGAATCACTACTGATGTCGATTACAGTTGGCTCTCTAGCCTTGGGCGGTGGTGGACGGGCGGTATTGTCGCTCTGCTGTAGATCCAGGCTGATGGTGGCAGACTTGGAGTTTCCATTTCCGGTGGCAGGCGTAGGTTGGACCTAGAAAGATAACAGGTCAATATCGGAAGGAAGACTGAATAAATTAAATATACTACATGGGCATTGATGGTGACACCATTGTTGGTGATAGAGATATTGATGTTGGTATTAAAGGACATGGCGCCGAACGACGAAAAATGAAATTGAGTTTTGTGGTCCCAAATTGAGGGATTTTAACTCACAAGGAATTGCTGACATCAGCGAAATTGTCATTGAACCGCTCTACACCGCTCTGGGTCTTCTAGGGCGACATTGACGTTGGAATCGGAGCAAGGAGCTGTTGGTTCTGAATATTATCGTTAACTCACAAGAATGCCTCCACCGACAAAGACTCACCGCTCTACTCCTTTCTGGAAATCTAGGGCAGCGTTGACGTCGAAACCGGAGCAAGATAAGAAGCGGAACTGGGCAAATGATTCCGTCGCTCCTAGCGCTATTGTCAATTTACAACCCCGCCACCAAAAAAACTGCTCTGTACCATTCCGGGTTCTCCGGGGCGGTGCCAACATTGAAATCGGGGCAGGGTACGACGGAGTGAAACTAGGCACATAATTCTGTGATCCTGAATGTCATTGTTAACTCACGAGAATACCGCTGCCGCCACCAAAAACTCACCACTCTACACCATTCTAAGTTCTCCGGACGATATTGATGTTGAAGCCGGAGCAAGGTGTAAACGGGACTGGGTAAATATTTTGCTCGTCCTGGATGTTATTGTTAATTCACAAAAATGCTGACGTCGGTGGCACCCCGCCACCAAAAACCCTCTATGCTTACCATTCCGGACCCTCGCGATGATGGTGTTGGGATTGGTGCAGGATACAGTGGAGTGAAACTAGGCAAATAATCCCGTGAGTCCTGAATCTCATTATTAACTCACAGGAATGCCGCCACCACCCGAGACCCGCCACTCGACACCATCCTGAGTTCTCCGGGACGATATTGATGTTGAAGCCGGAGCAAGGTATGAAACGGGACTGGGTAAACAATTCCGCTCGTCCTGGATGTTATTGTTAACCCACAAAAATACCGACATCGGGGGTACTGCCGCCGCCAAAGAACCCTCTATGCTTACCGTTCCGGACACCCGCGATGCTGGTGTTGAGATCGGTGCAGGATACAGCGGAGTGAAACTAGGCAAATAATTCCGTGAGTCCTGAATCTCATTGTTAACTCACAGGAATGCCGCCACCTAGGACCCGCCGCTCGACACCATTCTGAGTCCTCTGAGGCGATATGGGTGTTGAAGCCGGAGCAAGATGCAACGAAATGGACCTGGACAAATAATTTTGAGTCCTGAATGTTATTTACCGAGTGTAGTATGCACTTGCCTAAGTTAGGACCTCCAGGTCAAGGCGAGTGAGGCCCGGGGAAAACAAAAACGGCAATTAGAGGTACAAAGAAATGAGCAGAATTGGTTAGAGTTTTTGAAAAGGTCGTTGAGCGACCTGGCTGACTGGAACCCGGAACCCGGGATCTGATTGATCGATCAAGATCACATGACCGAGGACCTCAGCTCTGCCAAAAAATTCTTGTCCATCTCACCGTTTAGTGTCCAAGTGCCTCGCCTTATAACTGCCACTATGCCGGAATTTCCACTTGTCAGCATTGCCCAGCTCGCAATCCACTCACCATGAGATCTTGCACCAGCCCTCCAGGAGATGCCGAAGATTCCGCCGACGACAACAGCCCGCCCCGGCGAAAACGAATCCAATCTCAACGCCAAAGGGATGCGACGAAAAATGCGACGGAAGAACGCACCAAGAAAGCGAACAAGCGAGCTAGAGCTGCAGAACGAGCAAAAACCCAAGCCCAGAATAGGGCGGCTGCCACAACCGTTCAGCAGGCAAGCGACAACGATGAAATCCAACGGCTCAGAGGTAAGTTATTGAACTCATCCCTATCTCAATGGCTGATAATTTTCCTCTGACGTTTAGCACTCTTAGATGAAGCTCAAGCAGAGCGCAATGCTGCCGAGCAGGAACTATCGACGGTCCAAGCTCAGCTAGAGAGTCACGATGCCCCTACCTCCAATACGAATCAAGGGTCAATCCCCCGGCCCTCCAGAATCGATAGCGTCTCCATCGAGGTCCTGCGCCGTTACATGGACCTTGAGGGTTCTGAGCATGACATTGAGTGGGCTCGTATACGGGTATAATTTGCTTCTACATATCATCTTCCCTTACTAATGCAATCGTGAAGTCTGTAGTTCGCGATTTTTTAAGGGCTGGCCGCATTGAATGGACCCTCCGCTGGAAAGATCAATCAACTCGACGGCTCGCAAAAATATATGACGCGGTATGTTCAACTAATATATTTCATTTCGGGTAATTGATTCGCTCCCCACAGATCGAAGATCAATTACCGGCCCTACGACGTTTCCGCGGCAGTTGGGCGACGGAATACTTAACTAAAGGCACCTTCAACAATCACAAAACATACGAAACCTGTAAAAATGATGGATCAAAGTACCGTGGAAAGATGAAACAGGCTTACAGAAAGGCTGCTGCCCTCCGCAAACGGCGTGTTAGCTCGGGCGTTGCTTCGGATGATGACTTGGATCAGGGGATGGAAATAGATTCCCTAGAGTAGGAGACAACCGATACTTAATACCAAATATGATTGAATTTCTTGGATGTGTGGGCTAAGCTTCGAGTGAGTCACTACTGCTACCTGTGTGTCGCCTGTGCTTTGTGATTATGGAGCCGTAATTCTAGATCGCCTGCAGAGGAGCAGCCGCCCGAGTGTATATAGCACTCTAGACAATATAATATATACTTGGCGAGTCTATTCCTGGGCCCGATGCCCTCATTCTCAATACCTGCAGTATACTAACGTGTACTAAGTTTCATTCCGTGTTGTAGTTCCATATCGCGACCACGTCGCCGTAGTCCTAGGGGGCGATCTTTCGCCATTTATTAAACACAAGGTTATGAACACTAATAATACAAATATATCGCAAGATATGTGCATATTTCATCTCCATGGGTGGTAAAAATGATATAATCACAAGAGATATTCACTTTCACAACGGCACCCCGCACTGCACAACGTCCAACAACTTCCCGTCCCGCTGCCATCGCCCTCCGTTCCCATACAAGACGGATTTACCTCGCCGGTAGATGTGCGCCGTGGCAACAACGGACCCATCGTCAGTGACGCCGCGTGTCGTCCAGTGTTTTCTGGAGTCGGACCGGGAGAAGTGGGGGGCCCCCTTACAATCAGGAAGATAAGTAGACCTACTATGAATAGCGGAGAGGAACTTACATTAATATCCACCGCATTTCCCGTTGCGGATTTCGCGCTTTCTCGACCTCAGCCACCCTACAAATCTTTTGACGAATCATCTCGCGAGTCGCGCTCCCTGGTTTGTACGAGCAAATGCAATAGATAGCGGTATTCATGTTGGCTGAGCAGATGTGGACTGAGGTGAGATGTCGGTGTTGGTAAAGTAAAGAGGTATAGAGGTGCGTATGCTCTCAAGACGCAAACACAAACGCACACATGTAAGTGCACTCTGCTCCAACCACACTACACTCTAACTGATACTTCACGCCCTCAAAAATGCTACCACGGGCCACCGAGCGACATCACACAAGAGCGCGGCACACCGTCTGGGTGCACAATTCCTCTCACCATGCAATACGACGGCTGGAGCAACATTGCAAGATATTGCAGGTATCCTTGCCCTCGCTTTCGCTCAGATATCCTAATCTAATTTTCAGCCCTCCTGAGACGTCTTCGTGTTCCCATATAACATGGTATTCGCAGTGATTACTACTGCCTTGTTACCACTAACCGTTACACCTTCAGCCCGCTGCACCACCGGACGAAATAGGCTCACAGCCGTGGAATGGTGAGCGCACTCACGTTCCTGCTCGATTCCTGCTATTAGGTCATCACCACATACGACAGGATTATCTAGCTCTCGCTATCAGCATGTTTTATAATCCCCGGCTCTCCCCATACATGGACAACCATTTTGAGCACGACTTTGTCGAAACCGATAGGCCGGATAGTAGAGAGTTCGGTAAAACGATTAAATCTGGCGCAGAAACGACGAGGGACACGGCACTTGGCTATCAAAGAATCAAAGAGATTTGAGGGGGTTAAGCACAGGTATGTGTCTTGAACGCTGATACACCACACCTATTTCTGTCTTTTCCAGCCGCCATACTCTTGGTTATTGCTATTGCGACTGGGGCGCTGATGATCTTCTGATCACTTCGCGGGTTCCACCGCAAGAAGAAGTATATATCAACAGCTGGGGGAGGCCGAGGGATCGTATATTCAAACAGATTGCGCGAGCCATGGCGGGCAATGAATGTGGCTCACCACGACTGGGGGGCGGGGCAGGTGGGCGCTGCAGCGATGAAGTACAGAAGAGTGAGCATATGACTGGGTTGCCGTTGAAAACATATTCAAACTAACCTACAGAGCTCATCCATTTCACTCATCATCAAGGAATCCCACCACGTCTGTCTGCCCATCGTCGCCTGCTTCTCTGACCCCGCCATCCCTCCCTTCCCTTCCAGATGCGAGACTAAACGGTTATCGACTGCCCTTATGGTAGTGTGCACTGCTATGCACGCCGTAAGGGGGAGAGCTTTGGGCACACTTGGCCCTTTGCCATCGGCGTCATCCGTCCGTCCGCCCCCATCCTGTGGTGCGCCGTCCGTGGGGCGCTGTTCGTGAGGCGCTTCCGTGGGGCGCCGTTCGTGAGCTGTTCGTGGTGCGCCGTCCGTGGTGCGCCGTCCGTGGTGCGCCGTCCGTGGTGCGTCGTTCGTGGGGCGCTGTTCGTGAGGCGCTTCCGTGGGGCGCTTCCGTGGTGCGCCGTTCGTGGGCTGTTCGTGGGGCGCCGTCCGTGGTGCGTCGTTCGTGGGGCGCCGTTCGTGGGGAGGCTCGTAATTTTGCCCCAGTGGTGGATCAGGAGACATGAATGTGTAGCGGTGGCATTGGGTGTATGGGGTGGGGGTGGTGGTATTGTGGTTGGACGTGGATACAGGTGCAAAAAAACTGCCACCCTCTACGATTGAATTTCTTGATGTATGAACTGAATTTTCATGGATATAATTCATGCATTCATATAGTGCCATTTACCATCTTTGATTCCCTTCAAGTGAAAGTCCAACGAAAATCACTCGATTAGATATTGAATATTGTAGAAAATAATCCAGGTCTTTCGGTGAGAAATTCACCCCAGAATGTAATGAAAATGGACCAAGTGAACTGGACAAATAGTACGTGAATCGGAATCTCTCAATTTTCACCATGGGTAGTGACATTCACTCCAGATGAGATGGAAAGTACCTCATAATCAAGTGAATGTCACTGATTTCTGAGTGACGTAGTAAGTGGTATTCACTATCTATCCTTTGCCCAGTGGTGAGGTTAGGGAAGGCCGGAGGTGAACATGGGCAAGGGCGCAGGCCAGCCCAAGCCCCTCGTTTGCGAGAGGGTGGTCGTGGTGAGATTGGATGGGACGGCAGTGGTGTGTGGAGAGACGACACCACAAGTCTTGCATTGGATGCCCGGGCCCCTTATTTCGCCTTAGAACATCATTGCGCACGTCAACTGACGCGGCGAATGACGTTCAAAGGGTGTACATCAGCAAAACACAACAATGCTGTGTACTACTCTATAGTAGTCTGTAGTATATGTCTATTTGTTTATAGTGAACCATAGTGGCCATAGTGGCCGGAGTGATGGTTTGTTTTGCTGATGTAAAGAGCTGCCCGAGATGCTAAGACGTGCTTGTGTTGTTTTTGGGCTGCAGTTGTTGTTTTTATGGTTTGTGAGCTATTGTGTGATGTGTTTGAGCGGGGGTGAGTCGGGTAAGGCTGGATGGGGGTGCAGGCGAGGATGCGGCCCACACATGGCACCACCGGCGGGCTTGACTCTCATTTGCGAGAGAGCGGGGTATGGGGTAGTTAGTGTCAACGGATCGGCTCTCGTCTACAGAGTGAGGGGGTGGGTATTGGTGCAAGAAATCAACGTACTTACCAAAGAGAACTCTCAATCGTGTGAAGCCCATCAGTAGTCGTTTGTGTTGCCGCCGTTTGTCGTCGTGTGGAAGCTTGGGAGTGGGTTCGAAGTTGAGCGCGTCACCTTCGGACGTGATGTGTCAATGAGCTTGAAACATTGCAAGTACTCACAGGTAAGACTTGCAGGGATCCGTCGGACCGTCGCTGTCTTGGAGTGACCCGCGGGAGTTTGCCCCGTCCTGGACGGGGCAAACATTCTCCCCAAGTCAATTCAAACTCCGAATAAATATGGTCTGTGCGCACTCCGCAAGGCTCCGTTTATGGGAACTGGTTAGACGCGCACATTTATCAACGCACTCAATTTTGCTCCACTGCTCCTGCACCCTCTTGTTTCAACACCCATATGATTCGTTCCCGCCCGTCCCCCCAGCTCAACTGACCATATCAGATGCCAGTGAGTATTTGTTTACTTGGTTCACCTCAATCACCTTCTCTTGAATGCTCGAGGAGTCCCTTTTGCCACCGACACTCCTGGACCTCCGCATCCCTCAGGTCACCTCTCACACAGTACACTTAGCACTATCCCTGATCAGCACGCCACAAAGCAAGGTATTGCACCTCTTCATCAGTTTGAAGGTGTGTGATTCAACGGCTGAGATGGATTAAAATTTCCTCAACCTCACTGATTTCTCGCAGCTGTCTCCGGAATCTTGGTCACATGTACGGCGCGCGCCGCACGCGAGGGCGCAGTGCCTGTTCTCTTGGGGTAAGCGATGCGTGGCGCTGTTTGGTCAGCTTCCGGTGAATTTCTTGCCATGCTATCATGTAGGCTCAGCGCGCTGTGCAGGTAAGGTGAAGGGGATAACTATACCATGTGCGATGGTGGTGAAGATTTCCGACTCGTGTTTGGATGTATCAGATAGATTTAGAGTAGCCAACAACTTTATATTATTTGCTCAAATTTCGAACGGAATGTAGGAATGATTTAGGAGTGAATAAATGTAAGATTGCGAGCACTACCTAGTTCTATACCGCTCTACTGCTGCTAGTGAGGAACTATAGAGCGCTCCGGAGAACTCCTTAGATCATACTGATGACTCCTGAGCACTACAAACAGATAGACCCTTACTATGGCACTATGGCACTATAATGCGCTACAGAGTACTCCCTAGCTCTCCCTAGGTACCAGCTGGTTTGCTGATGCGGGTTCCCTTTTACTAGGTCGTGTATGTGGAGGCGGTGCATGATGGAGAGCATCAGCAAAACATGGGCTGACTTAATGGAACTTTGAGGACTATTTTCGACTTGATGACTTATTTAGACTAGATATAACTATGTAGAAGTACCAAAAAAGTCGGAATTTAGGTTAGGAGTCTATGAGGTGATAAAAAGATATAGAAAGTCGAGATTTCGTGTTAAAGGTAAAAAGTAACTCTACCAACTGTTAGGTGGAATCAAATTGTCGAATACTACTACATACATTATGATTTGCATATCTACCAACATAATCTGATTGGAACAAGGCGAAGTCAGTGAATGAGCGTCGAGTGCACATGAACATTACAGTCAGTAAGGAGAATGGAAGCATTGCACGTGCAACACCCACCAGTACTCACCCTTCGTGGTCTTGCAATGCAATCTCATCGTGGGCCAAGTGCTTGTCGTGATGGTGCAGAGGTGCTGCGATGCGTGGTGAATTGATGGGGATGAGGAGTTTCAGGTCCGTGCAAATTCCTCCAAGTTCATTTAAACTCCGCTTTAAAATGACCATGTCGTCATCGTCATCATCAGGTGTGGTGCGGAGTGTGGCGCAGGTGACACGTTCACCTGCGCCACACTCCGCACACACTTCGCTCTTCACCCCATTGTTCTCTCCCCTCTCCCTTGCAGCAAGTAGCCCTTCAACGCCCACGCTTTGCCGAGGATGTCCAGGTGAGTAGTACTAGCTCAATGCCTTTGTTACCAACTAACCACAGCCCACATACAGCTTCTTAAGGTAACTTACCGCAACACCACGACGATGGTCTACTGGTTCAGGTATGTTTTCCATCCCCCATATCTAATGTTGCATGCATATCATCTCGCGCCCAAGGTATTTCCTCAGTTCAGTGTCAGACTTGGTATGTTAATCTTTTCCAGCTTTGGCAGCTGATTTTTCGCCTTATTTCATTGGGCGACTTGTCCCCGCAGCCTGGCCGGCCCCAACCTCCATACCACATCTCTTGCAATTGAGGAAGTAATTCGGGAACCGCTTCATTTGCCACCACCACTAGCGGTTTCGGAAATTGCAGGTCCAAGCCCACAGACACTACAATGGTGGGAGGGGCAACGGGAGGTGTGGGTGATGACAGGATTGGCTGGCAGGGGGATAAGGTAGGTATGATGTGGGTGCCGCTTATGCTTTCCCATCATCCTTTAGTCCTCAGTGTAATCGTAGCACCACTGTTAATATACTATTTATTTCTGGTCCAAATGGTTGAATCTCGCACCTACTATTTTATAACTTTTTGACACTACAACTAGCCACCTTTTTTCCTTTCGTGCCTAATTACCAACTTTTGCTGACTATCCAATAAGTCCATCAACTAATTCTAAGGCCAATCGTCCCAAATACTTAATGGACTGAGTGACTTATTTTAGTCAAAATAGGTCCAAAATAGTCGCCTTTAGTCAAAACCATGTTTTGCTGATGAGGAGGTGTTCATCCCTATTGCGTAATTGGCTGTGGCCCCGCCAGCTAAATCCCCATTCCCTTGTATGCAACAAAGAGTCAGCTACTTGGTGCGAAGATCTCAAAGCTTTCAGCCCAAAATCCCAGGATGCTTTCAGTCACATAGATGTGCCTTTGGTAAGTTGTACTAGCTCTCCTGGCTAGAAATTACATCTGCTAACTCAGTCGCACCTCTTCAGCAGTGGAAACGGCGAGCCTTGCAAGGCCTCAGAGGCGCGCATGCCAGCGACACATCGCGCAAGGGGTGATGCATACGTCGTGTAGTGGACATCACCGGTGATGTCTACTACACGACGTGGCTATCTAATGGTCCGACCACGTGACGCGCCGGCACGGATGCTGCTGCTGGAGCTGGACGCTGGCGCGCCCGGCTCCATCTGCCCTCTTCCAACTAGGCGACGTAAACCATCGCGCTTGATCTCCACTTCTACTCAGATCGCGAATGCTATTCAACGCATCCTCTCAACACGCATCCATCCCATGCAACTCCTCCATTTGGGCATTCCGCATCCTTCGTGGATAGCTCCTCAGCTCAAAATCATGCAAGGTCACCTTTCATTGGTGTCCAGGACATTCTAATATCGCACAAAATGAGCCGGTAGATATGCTTGCCAGATCTGCCCCATCTCCCACACCCCATTTTCTCTCGACCGTACAAGTTATTCTATAGCTCGACGCAAATTCCTCCTCTAGCCTAACGGCCTGGCTTCGTATTCTCGACCCCATCCTAATCCAGTTCTCCCTGTTATACATCCTAACAGGTATATTTTCAATATCTTTCCTGAGACAAACTACCGATCATCCCCTCACATTCATTTAAATTTCGATACCACAATCGACCTTATGCTAGATATTCAGACATATCATATTTTAGGGATAACGTCCAGTGGGCTTGGGCTACTAGCTTACTTCAATTCCCTAAAACTGGCGGCCTGCCACCACAAAGCGTAAGAGGGTTGTAAAACCTTCTTCTTCATCTCCACTGTCTTCAACGTCCTCGAAATAGTCGCGAATAGCCTCGTTATAGCACTCCTCAGAGAGATAATCACTGCGAGCAGTGATACTTCCCTCCTTGCGGATTCCCGAACGCGATCCTTGTAGAAGAATATCCAGTGCCGACCCCTGTTCCAGTAGCACCTTGAGTTCCGGTACTCCGGCCCTAATTTTGTCCTGGATCATCCTTGTTACATAGGCCCGAGCCTCGGACTGTCCTTTTGGCAGGGAGTGGAGCCACTCCCTCCATCCGCGGGATGCGTCACCCGTATCGTAAACACCCGCGAATGCTGGTAACTCGAGGCACCACGCAGCCATGGCTTCGGATTGATCAAGTAGGCTCCTTAATCGTATTGCCGCGAGAGCCCGGGTGTTCTGGCCAAACCATTTAATTAGTAAAACGTCAACACAGAGTGATATTAAAGTATGTACCTTTCTAGTGGCCTTCTTGATGGAGGCTTGGTCAACCTGAAATACCCCGTGTGATTAACCACCAGTTTAGAATGTGCCGAGCACTTGCCTTAAGGACCCTGACCTCCTCAGCAAGGTTCCGAATCTTTTCAGCCATTTCAGCCAAATCCTGGCCTTCTTTTTGGCTGGCCGTAATACCTATTCTCAAGGGTATAAACATCCCTTAGTGGTTTGGATGGAACGGGACAAACCTTTCGATAGAGTCACCTCCTGGATGGGCATCTTCGCCAAAAACTCGGCAGTTGTTTCCGGTGCTGGGGACAAGTTTTTGATGCCTCCGATGATGGTCCAGTATGCTATTAATGGTGTTCAATAGGGGTAAGGGGCACTGACCGGTCGGGATGACCCTCATACTAAAGCCTGAGGGGCTAGCACCTTGGTCTATCTTATCACGGCAACTCCGGATCAAGGTATATAGTAAGTCATTACTCACCGATACCAATATCTCCCCTAGACAGGTACAGACTCATCACCCCCTATGAAGCTCGGAGAATGAAAAATATGGTATATGGCTTCCCCGGGCCAGTCATGTTACCCTGATGTCGGCTTCTTTCCCACTCCATACTATCAGTTTCCTATCTCATCGTCTTCGACCTGCCGGCGCAAGAGCATGCGCGCAGCACGGCATCGTTTGTATTCTTGTAAAAAGGCGTCTTTTGAATTCATCAGCTTGCGATCACCAAGTTTTCCCCCGTCTCAATAAGTTTTCCGCCCACGTCACAAAATTTCAAGCAAGCTCAAGCAAAATAACCAAGTTGCAAGATATACAATACACGTTACAAATCTGCATCGCGTGCGGTACGTCGTCGCGCCCAATTTATCTGTGCTGACTAGTTTTTTGTGGGCTGTCGACCGCTCTTGTCCCCCCCGGTTCTGAGGAGCTCGTGGGTCTAAATCTCTTCCACAGCAGATGTTGGGGAAAGGCGAAAGGGGACTTGTTCTTGAGTGCACGCACACCTTTTCTGACCCACAAGGGTGCTGACCGGTAGAGGTTCGAACATCGAGCACCACTCGTCTGTGACTCGGATAGGGTCATTTAATGATAGCCTCCGACCTGGGCGAGGCTATCATTAAGTAACCCCCCGGGACATACATCCAACTACATTTTTGGCATCTTGTTCGGCTACATTTACCGTGGGTTCACCCTTGTCTACGAGGATGAACCCATGATAAATGTACATCACTTAGCGAGAGACTGGAAACAACTGGAGTCACCGGGCCAACGGAGGTATTAAAGAATTTATGAAGTAAGGTATATAGGCATAATAAATCGTGATTTGTCGTGATGGAAGCAGGAAGAGAGTTGCGAGGTTCAGTCGCGGGGTTGAAATGCGTGACGCTCATGGAATGTGATATATTGACCAGCTCCATAAGCACAAGGCCCAGAATACCCGATGCCAGCCCGCCCCGCCATCCGCGCCATGCGGTCCCGCAGATCTACGACATCCAGCACCCATATCCTGCAACAGAATGCTGGCAATTCGCAGGCGCATACGCGATCAGTCCCAGGAGGGACAGTAGATCGCCGGTCACACGCTGGTGTACATTCGAATCGGATTGGTGTAGATGGGCGAGATAATAATGGCCAATGGCTTCGCGCCCCACACTTCCGGAGCAGAAGCGCTTGGCGAAGGGCGCGCTATGATACGGATGAGCGTGCTGGGCGTAGGTTGGTCGGGATCCTTGAGACGCAATCGGGTTTGGTATCGGTGACAATGAGGTGATGCGTACCATGCATTATTGATAAAGACACTGCCAGGGCCCCAGGACTGGATACATCCAACTTCGGACCCACTCTCAAAATTCATCTTTGGGAGCAAAAATACCGCTTGCAACAACCCAGGAGATGCGACCGCGGAGACCGGTGCACCTCAGGACTGCAGTCTGCGGGGAGGTCCCCTCGGCCATTCGTCCTGCACCCAGGAGTCGAATACCCGATGCGAGCTCGTTCCCGAGGACCATCGCCCAAGTTAGGAGGAAGTGTTGAGTATGCCGGGAAGTCTACGCTCCTGACATCTATGCAGCCCCCCCTGGCTCCATGGTGCGTCTGTCCTTTCCGGTCCTTCCGACGAACTCGTGCAAGTAAATGAACAAATCATCAAATTCAAAAGACTGACCAACGATGAGAAGATAAAGAATGACGCTTGACCAAGGCCAAGCTACAAGAAAATCGAGACATAGCATCCACACATCCCCACCATCTCAGAGGTCGATCTCGGTCCGACAGATATTGCTGCCATTTTCTGGACTTGGAATACAATCGCATGCTAAGACGAGATGGTAACATTCTCGACATTCCGTGGGCCATGGTTGCGTCGGCTGCTCTCATGCCCCGATGTAAGGATATATTACTGCTGGTGTTTTAATATATTGCGCAGTCTTTTTTGACGTTGTAATCATCATTCTCAATTGATTTCGATTAAAATAGCAAATAAAGGCAATGAGATATGACATACTATACAGCGCCACTATGGATTTGGAACAAGTTATACGCGCGAGAAGAGGTGGGAAATCAGGGGCAGGTGCGTTCCGCTGCAAATCAGAAGAGGGACGGAAACGTAAAATGGCTACACTCACTCCAGTGCTTCAACACCAACGATCTCCTTCATTTTATCGAACCCTTCTCGAGAAAGAATATCAATGTTCCGCTCCCTTTCAAAAAATCACGAGGTGGGGGGTGACCATCGTTTGGGTGGCGTTCAAAAGCAGGGCCGAGGGTGCGGGTATTGGGATCGCCGCAGTATACGCGAAGAGAGGCCCCGAGGAAGTTCACCCTCCACGAGCAGGGGAGGGGACATTTGGCAAACAAGAAGCTATCTTGCTCGTGCATTTGAGCATCTGGATGGAAATGTAGGCGAACCTTGTCAGCCCAAACGTCGTCCTTGACTTCCACGATGAGCACGGGGCGGCCTGTGTTTGTGGACGACGATAAAAAGTAGTTTGTACTCGACGGCGGGGGATTGAATAAGTGGCTTTTTGAGGAGCGACAAAGAAGGCGATTGGGTCCGTCAGGCTGACTCTGAAGCAGTATGAATGTAAGAAGATATATCAGTGACTGCCGATACGAGATAATTTGAAACCCATACGTGGAGCAGGAGTGCAGGTCGCGGTGGCGAAAGGAAGAGAGAAGTCTGACGCGTGGACGACATAAGCATGCCTAAATTTTAACCTTGGGCTTATTTTCTCTTCCTAGGCCTTGAACCGTGGCCCCCCACGGCCAACACAAGCGGCATGAAAAATTTGGATAATAAATCTCCAGCCTCTTACATGATACTGGCCGACCCCAATGGGTCGTGGTGGCTGGACACCCATGACTCGGGTCAAGACACAGACCGCGGATGACGAAGACGCTCTCCGGGCCGCATCCGAGATCTGATCCGCTACCACAGCCACCTCGGGAATATCCGCCGCTTTGGCCTCCTCGTAACCTAACCCCGTCCTCTCGGCATCAAGCTCCACGTTGCATTTGCTGCAAGCACCCTGTATATTGCTACTGTCGTTACCCTAGCTCCAGGTCGGTGGTTTTCAGAGGCTCGCGCCCGGCACTGGTTTTGACCCTTCACTTACTACAACTGTCTTACAGCACCGCGATATCTACTGCCTCTTCTCTTTTCTCACATCAAGCCCCATCTGCAGGCCATGGAATCCCGCTTACTTGTGGCACACTCGTGCAGTGGCGTCTTCGCGAGCCCGAGCGCGAAATAAATTGTCAGCGCGAATGTGCATTTTTCTCCTGCAGCTGAGTAAAATAGACAGTAAAGTCTATCGCCTATCAGGCTATTGATTTTATAGTGTATTTGCCAGCTGTCCTTCATCGAGCTCAGCGTCATGATTAGATGGCACAACACCTGGACTGGGAATAGGCGCGCGTTTGGCTGCAATATCTTCAACCTACCACCCGACGGCGCAGGCAACAGCGTGGTAACCATCATCGCTCCCAAAAATACACGCCTTTTAGTCCTGGGACTCGTCTACGATTCCATTTTTCACGGTGAGCAGCTGGATGCGGGGGAGAAGGCAAGATGTGGGTGTTGCAAATGGCCGGGTTTGCTGCCAAGAGAGCGATATGGCATTTGATGATGTGAGGGAGGTGCCGTGAATGTGTCAGATATATCTTGACGGTGATTTGGTGACTTGGTCGGGCAGAGGGAGAAGTGAAAAGCAACACTTGACGTCAATTTCGCTTGATTATGCCAGCAATCCAGCTGGTGGGTTTGCTGTCGTCGAGAAGTGCCTTTCTTTCCTTCGGTAACCCAGTGGCAGCAAGCAAGTGGTTGATATCGATGTACAAATAGTATAGGAGGTAGTAGTAAGATAGTATAGTCATAAATAGTGGTGTGCCTAATAACTCTCCGGTTCCTTCGCTACCACCATGGAGTGCGAGGGTCCAGAAACTGAGTTCTTCAGCCTGAGGCGGGTCTACCACCGCTGTCCCGAGTTCCCGGCGCCCTTAGCACGCTTCAAGCCGTAGTAAACCTGGACAATTCTGTTATAGTCCTCATAGGACAGAGCATCGCCGTGAGTGCTAGAATTTCTATCAATACGAACCCCCGAGCGTGATCCGTTGAGAAGGAAATCCAAGGCGGCCTCCTCCTTTAACAATATCTCCAGGTCTGCCATTTCACCGTCGGCAGCCTCGATTCTCGCCTCGATCGTCTTGATCAATTCCTCCCGGGCCGATCCTTTGGGCAGCGAGCCGACCCATAGCCTCCACGCCCGAGATGCGGCGCTCTCACTATAGGTTTGTTCTGCACCTGGTATCTCCAGGCGCCACAGGGCCATGGCCTCGAAGTGTTCAAGGAGGCCCCCCATCTGAATTTTGGCAAGCGTCCAGGTATGCTGAACTATCAATTAGTGAATGGTCGGCACGGAATGCCATTATACCACGTACCCTAGCAAGGGCCTCCTCGACCGCCTTGAGCCTGTCCTCATGTGCAGCCTGTCGGGTCATATAATTAGTTAGCGGTTACCAGCCCTAGGGAGCGCCGAGAACTTACCTCGATTTCCAGCCTCATGGACTTGGACCTATCCTCAAATGCAGCCTGTTGGGTCATATAATTAGTTACCAGTTTTAGGGAGCGCCGAGCACTTACCTCGATGCCATCGATTCTGTTGCGCAATTCCGCCATTTCGGTTGAAAATTGGTATTCCGTAGCACCTGCTTCGCAAATCAAGATATTCCTTAGCGATTTAGATGGGCATGGGACGAACCAACTAATGTCGCTGCGTCTATCGGTATCTCCATTGGGAATCGTGCTTGATGTCTGTGTCTGGGAAGTTCCTCCTGATTTCCCCAACGGTCGCCCCACTGTCCAAATTCGTTGTGGGTTATGTATGTTGATCAAATAATAGGGGTCCTAGGCGGTAGGGGTTCATTAGACCGGGCGCCACATGCCCGTGACCTAGAGATAGCTCCTATGTAGGTTAGGTGTCTGACTGCGTTCGTGACTTGGTATCTTGTTCGGCGTTTATCACAGGTTCATCCTCGGCGACACATGATGGTCAGCCAAGAACTCCAATTCCTGGGATAACATCAGGGGTGGGCCTATGTTGATGCACTCGAAGATACCGAGTCTTCACTCATCCACTATAGTACCCGGGAAGCAAAAACCCCTAAGTCATTCCGATCACAAATGCGTCGAATGGCACGCAATGATATGGACAAGCGTGCTGGTCGCAGGTTCGTCGGGATCCTTGAGACACAATCAGGTTTGGTATCGGTGACAACGGGGTGATGCGTACCATGCGTTGTTGATGGGGGGCGCTGCCAGGGCCCCAGGACTGGAAGGCCACGTCTAAGTTCAGACCCATCCTCAAAATTCGCCTTTGGGAATACCACCTATTTTCTCTTCCCAGGCCCCGAATGGCTCCCACCACTGCAGGTGCCATCAAAATTTGGATAATACATCCCCAGCCTCCCACATGCATACTGGACGACCCTAATGGGATGTGGTAGCCGGACACCAACTCGGGAGACCGCAGATGACGACGACGCTCTCCAGGCCGCGTCCAAGATCTGCCAGTGATCCGCTACCACAGCCACCTCAGGAATATCCGCCACGTTGGCGTCCCGCTGCTCCTGCTGAACGCACTCCGCGATAAGCCTGAGCCGCTCGTGCCTCGCGTCAGGCTTATCTGAGGCTATCCTTTCGGACTTCCTCAGACACTCAGAACCTTCGCCCCTTTCTTCTTTAATTCCTTCTTCCCTTGCGAGAATGGGATTTCACTCAACAATCAAGGAGAACTCCTCCCCCGCTTCCCATTCTCCCAGTCATTTCCCTTCTCAACTCACTTCCTCTTTTGGAAGAAGATTTCGCGAAGATTCTTTCCCAAACCGCGGAAATAGTATTTACAGCTCCCCTTTGTTCCACCATTTCTGTCCCCCTCCTGTCCTGCTGATTTGAGCATTGCCTGCTTATCTCCCACTTTTCCCCTTCGTTCAGCTCATGTAGACGTTGCTGAATGATGACCCGCCCATCTCCAGGCGCTATAGGGCCATGGCCTTGGGGTGTTCTGGACTATCAATTAGTAGTGAAAGGTCAGCATAGAATGCTACTATACCACATACAGCAGTAGCTTTCTCAACCGCCAGTGGCAGTTGAGAAAACCACTCGCTGTTGAGGTACGTGGAATAAGCAACTCGATCCGACGGGCATTTAGACGGCAGTCAGTATCTTTTAAACTTGCATTACAGTTTGTATTTGGCGTGCTTTCCCGCATTCTCGCATGTTGAGGTGGAACGGTGGCACTCAGGTCGATGTTCCGCGGACCACAATTGCGTCGACTACTCTGCTTTTCTAATGCAAGAGGGAATGTTTCCGCTCGCGTTTCGATATATTGCGTAGTCTTTTTCGGGTCTAGAATAAATTGTATAATAAATAATGGTATACCTAATAACTTTCCGGTTCCTCTGCCAGCCTACCACCATGGAGTGCGAGGGTCCAGAAACTGGGTTCTTCAGCCTGAGGCGGGTCTACCACCGCTGTCCTGAGTCCCCGGCACCCCTAGCACGCTTCAAGCCGTAGTAAACTTGGACAATTCTGTTATAGTCCTCATAGGACAGAGCATCGCCGTGAGTGCTAGAATTTCTATCAATGCAAATCTCCGAGCGTGATCCGTTAAGCAGGACATCCAAGGCGGCTTCCTCCTTTAACAATATCTCCAGGTCTGTGATTTCACCGTCGGCAGCCCCGATCCTCGCCTCGATCGTCTTGATCAGTTCCTCCCGAGCAGATCCTTTGGGCAGCGAGCCGACCCATAGCCTCCACGCCCGAGATGCAGCGCTCTCACTATAGTTTTGTTCTGCGCCTGGTATCTCCAGGCGCCACAGGGCCATGGCCTCGAAGCGTTCCAGGAGGCCCCGCATCTGAATCTTGGCAAGCGCCCAGGTGTGCTGAACTATCAATCAGTGAATGATCAGCACGGAATGCCATTATACCACGTACCTCAGCGGTGACTTCCTCGATCGCCTTGAGCCTGTTATGGAAATCGAGGCTCATGGACTTGAGCGTATCCCGATTTGCAGCCTGTCGGGTCATATAATTAGTTGATAGTTACCAGACCGAGCACTTACCTCGATCATTAGTTTCGTTGACTTGAGCCTAGTATCCCCAAATGCAGCCTGTCGGCTCATATAATTAGTTGGTAGTTACCAGCCCTGGTGCACACCGGGCACTTACCTCGATCTCTACCTTCATTGAGTTGAGCCTACCCCGATTTGCAGCCTATCAGGTCATATAATTAGTTCATAGTTACCAGCCCTGCCAGCGAACACCGAACACTTACCTCAATCTCGAGCTTCATGGATTTGAATCTATCCTCAAATGCAGCCTGTCGGGTGATATAATTAGTTACCAGCCCTAGAAAGCGTCGAGCACTTACCTCGATGGCGTCGAGTCTGTTTCGCAACTTCGCCGCTTCGGTTGGGAATTGGTGTTCCGTAGTACCTACCTCGCAAATCAAGATATTCCCGAGGATTTAGATGCGTATGGGACGAACCAGCTAATATCGCTTCGTCTATCGGCATCCCCATTGGGAATCGTGCTTGATATCTGCGTCTGGGAAGTTCCTCCTGATTTCCCCAACGGTCGTCCTAGTGGGTTATGTATGCTGATCAAATAATAGGGGTCCTAGGCGGTAGGGGTTCATTAGACCGGGCGCCACATGCCCGTGACCTAGAGATAGCTCCTATGTAGGTTACGGGTTCGTCCTCGTCCACATGGCTGAGTGAGAAATCTGAAACAACTGTAGTAAGCCTGCGAGGAATTAGAACCATGGGTGGAACAGGCGACACATGATGGTCAGCCAAGAACTCCAATTCCTGGGATATCATCAGGAGTAGGCCTACGTTGATGCACTCGAAGATACCGAGTCTTCACTCATCCACTATGGTACCCGGGAAGCGAAAACCCCTAAATCATTCCGATCACAAACGCGTCTCCGGTGACCGAGTGGCCAGCCCCTCCCGCCTCTCCTCGCGGTTCTTGAACGCAAGGCCCAGATGAAGCTCGATGCCCGCCATCTGCGCCATGCGGTCTTGCCGGCCCACGACATCCAACACCCGCTTGCCAACATGTGGCATCGCGTGGAGAGTGGAGCACTCTGCAACAGAATGCTGACGATTCGCGGGCATATCTATACACGATCAGTCCAGGGGAGAGTGGTAAATTGTTGATCACATACCAGCGTACATTCGAATTGGATTGGTGAATTAGGTTTAGATGGGCGAGATAATAAGGGCCGAAGGTTTCGCGCCCCACACCGGAGCAGAAGTGCGTGGCGAACGGCACACATGATACAGACGAGCGTGCTGAACGCACGTTCGTCGGGGAGACGCAATCAGGTTTAGTATCGGTGAGAATGGGGTGATGCGTACCATGCATTACTGATAAAGGCGCTGCCAGGGCTCCGAGATTGAATATATCCAACCTCCTGCAACAGCCTGTCAGATGCGCAACTGGGAGATGCGGCCGCGGAAACTGGTGCACCTCAGGACTCACCAGGTAATACATCACCATACCACAGTAGTAGTATAGCCCAGTGATACACCCTTAGCCCTAATTGATAGTTCAATCCGATACATCACTTACCTGCCAGCTGGTAGCAGAGCCCCATCAACAGGACACTTTCTCAAACGTACCACTTCCCACCATCCCGTGCACGCGACCCATTTGTTCGGGGTAGCATTCAGGAAAAAATTACATACATAGGTGGTGAATTCATTCTCCAGGCCGGGTCTGAGATCTGATCCGCTATGTACCACAGCCACCTCGGGAATATCCGCCGCTGTTTCTGAACGCACCCTTGGCAACTCCCGACTCATGTCTTTGCCTGCATGTAACCCAACCCCCGCCTTCTGCGTCAAACGCTATGTCGCGTTGCATTTTCTGCAAGCACACCGTATGTCGCAACTACCGCCACCCTAGCCGCCATCTCGTCGAGCACCGCCCTCGCATGCCCGCCCTACGTGTTGGTGACCCTTCCAGGCTCATACTGACACGATTGCCTGCGAGGGTTGAGTTGGATCGATGGGATGCTTGACGCCCAACTAGGCCCATGACGGGCGGTGCTTTGACAGGATCTAGAGCCAAAACCCTACACGATGAAATCTTCCCTTGCGAGTCGTGTAAATGGTTCTAATGCGCCTCCTGTGATCCCCATCGTCTCTACACCCGAGGCGCCTCGAGTCTCTTCGGGTTCGTTCGTTCCCTCATGAGCACCGAACTCCTTCTCATCCTTGACGACAAATCAAACCTCATCAAATATGGAGGTGGTAAATGGAGCGTTCACCCTCACGTTCGCTGGTTGGGCGGCACGTCTACATGGCCTCAGTTTGCCGTGGACTCAGCAGATGCTTTTGCCTCTTTGGAATTGACTTTTCAAGGTTTGTTTCTGACTCCTGCAACGCAAATCCATATGGCTTCTTAGCAAACTGATAGGCACATCAATCGCTTTCATCGGCAACACCCCGCCCGCGCAACGGTCTCAGAACATCACAGTTACGATTGACGATGGGGCTCCGTACAACACGTCATACAATGATCCAAACCCCCAAAATTACCTCCAGTGGTATCAATCTCCTATTTTATCCGATGGGACGCACAAGTTGACACTGGATGGTATTGGGGGAACATCCGTCGATTTTGTTGCTATATCTGCGGGGCCAAAAACACCTCTGGATTCTAACCAAACCGTGATCGTTGATGACGACAACCCAGAAATCCAATACAATGGGGGCTGGACACGAAATAGAGACCCACTTGTGTGCATCGAGTTGCCTAGTGGCCTCCCGTTCCATAACGGCACCCATCAAAGTACACTAGTCGGCGATGTGGCCTCTTTCCGATTCGCAGGTGAGTCCCCCCATATTCCTCGACCGTCGAACTCAACCGTAAGATCCCAGGTACCAAGGTTGCTGTATTCGGCGTTTTCTCATGGGAAAAGACTGGCAGCCTTGCAGTGACATATACGTTGGATGGTTTCCCCACCGTGAACACGTATTCCGTCACACCTACAACACCAGAGTTCACCGATGGCCTTCTCCAACATCAAAATTACTTGTTGTTTTCGAATGATAGTCTTTCGGCTGGCAATCACGCCCTCGTCATCAATGTTACGCAAGTTAACGGACTGGTCTTCTCTATGGATTATATCACCTACGCGCCGTCGTTCACTTCTCTTGATTCGAAACCGGATTTGACACAGCCATTACCATCCCCCTCTCCAAAACATTCAACTACGGATAAAAGACCTTCCGTTGGCGCGATTATTGGTGCGGTTATAGGCGCCCTGGTCTGCCTGTGTGCTGTTTTTGCACTGTTTATCATCTTCCGACGTCGGCGGAGGGGAAACCCGCCCCGGAATGATTACATAGCTGAACCTTTCATACTAGCGCATAACCAAAACACTGGGAGACCAAGTCCCACCGCGAAGGGGGCCAACGTCCTCACCCTGGAACCTCGGGGATCGGCGGACCCTTCTCCGGTACCAAACCAACGGCGGAAACGCCGGCCTGAGCGGACTGATGCTCCAGCGCCCCCTCCAGTGCCTCCTCCAGCGCCTCCAGCGCCTGACCCTCCAGCGACCGAGCCTGCTGCATTGACCCCTCGCCAGCTCGAGATCCAGCGGCGGATGCAGGAACTCGAATCCCTCATCACTATGCAAGGTTCTGCTCAGGATGATGATACGGACAGGCAGATTGCGCAGCTGCGTGCTCGTGTCGATGAACTGTTGCAGGAAAATGCGCGGCTTGGAGGCGTCCCTCCGCCCGCGTATGCCCCTATGTAGTGGTGTGATATATTTATTACGATTGACACCTGTGTCGGGATGAATAATTATGATTTCCTTGGTTCGTTTGGATGGATTTTATCGTAATGGTTGGTATGTGTATAAGCTTTGTGGAACTTGAATATTTGAATATGTATTCCTCTACATGAAATAGGCCTTAGAATTTACCACACAGAACAATCATTCGAACTACTACTACCCAATGACGGTATGCCCCCATATCACCTGCGGTCCTGGCGCGGTTCGTGGGCTGCTCGCCTCCAAGTTCCAGCAGGTGTTATGAAACCAATATCACCTTATTTAAAATGTGTATGATTTACCACAACATTAGATTGGGATCCCATTCAACTTAACCTCCCGGTTGACGATGTCTGTGTAGCAGAAAGTACTAGGCTTGGACCGTAATGCGTGGACACGTGGCCTGGCGGCGTCTGAAACTTTGGCCAGCCGCCGCTGCCGCTGCCGTACTTACTCGCTCCGAGTCGCTCGACGCTCACCGCCTCGGGAGGTTGTCCAAACGAACGAACGGCACACTGTTATCATCTATGACTAGTCGAATAGCGGAAGTGGACGTCACTGGTGATAACCATGGTACGCAGAACCGTTGTGCGTTCTTTTCTCCATATTGATTGACGCTTTTTGATGATCCTATAAATTGTTCGACAATTGTTTTCGATCCAAATTTAGAGTAAGGACAGCAGGAAATGAGGAAACACTTCGAGTGGGCTATTGGTGTACATACTCTCACTTGGCCTTTTCAAACCATCTTCTTATGAGTAGCAGTCCTCATGAATGGCGCAGGTTAGCCCCACATTGGAAAATGCTTCACGTTCTGAAATTGCAACAGCTCAAATTATCTCCGGATTCATCAGTTTCGGTACTCTGCATATCAAAACCCGAGGTTTCGAACCATGGCGATGGTAGATGTTGATTCTTGTGGTTGCCTTCGTGCTTTAACGCGCCTAGGTTGATGATAATTACTAGATCCCTAACGCTCTTAGTTGCTTTGGCATTTTCGTGAGGCATATTTTACTAGCTTGCGCTCTTATTGAATAATTCCCAATTAGGTTTTTATTTCCGGACTCTCCTACGAATGCGTGGTTCCTCACACCCAGAGAGAGGTCAATGGCGGTACGGCGGATCAAGGTGGGTAGAACTTATTGAAAGAACAAGAGCCGTGACTAAGAGATTTTAAGGAGAATCAAACGGATGTTGAGAACAAGCATTTCGAGAAAGAGTAGTACGATTATACCGAACTCAAGCTGATCTCTTCCTAACTAGATAAAGACTATTTGAAGTGTTACTGGACCCTAAAACCTGGCTCTCTGCGCTGCTTGCACCTCTGGACAATGTCCCCAACTCCCTCGCAAATCAGAGACAAATCATTGTCTCCTCATCCGGCTTCACGGCCCCCCAAACCACCCTGCTTGGCTGCGTCGACGGCGCGGCCGAAATTGCTGCCATTTGGACAAGTATATCCATCGCATCTCAGTTTGAGAACAACCGCGCCCACGTTGTTGTCATATACCCGGCTCCAAATCTTGTTAGTGTCTTCATGGTCAACTTCCTCCCCTGGGAAAATAAAGTTGGCCTTCTATTTTCGCAATGGATTATCGGTGAGTGGTGGCAGTCTTCGCTGCGGGTCGTATTTAACTAAATTTCAAGTTGTGGGCGTAACTGTCTTTGCTCCCGCCCTATCCTGGATATCAAGCGTGACCTCAGGGCACACAAAGGTCACGGTCAGCGCCATCATGTTATCCGCGTATTGCATTGGCGATGCCGCTGGCCCAATACGGTATGCCATACTCTTCTTTCAAGGAGTGGGAAACTCACGTTGGTAAGAATCATGTCTCATGGATTATTATTGGAATTTGCTACGTTTCTTGCATGGCCATACTGCTGGCTATACGATACATCTTATCAGCCGAGAACAAACGTCGCGATGCGGAGCTCCCTGATGAAAAATACGAACACATCTGCATTGAGCATATGGCGAAAGAGGGAGTTGTAGAACGAGTCAAGGTTGAGAAGGCACGTGGTGCCATCATCCATGTGGCGTTTCTTGTGCTCTTTGCTTCCAGGAATTCCTAGATTTGACCGATATCCAGGATCACGATTTCAGGTATGTATCTTAGACGGGGCGGAATTAGCATCCATAGGTTATGAATATAGTTCTTGACCGTACCATATCTCCCTCGCCCGAGCTGTGTCAAAGCTACCGTCTTGTAAGTATCTCGCAGAGATAATTTCAGCTCAATCGAAATACTCGTCGCAATGGTGCGCTACGGCGCCAAGAGCTGCCAGCTGGTATCCTCACATCTACCCGGCGAGGAACCCCGTGCTCTGCTTCATATATCTAAAAGAATTGCAATTGCAGACCTCGCCGGACCTGGACCCCTCCCAAGGCTGTTAGTAATTGCACTCAAATGTCTCGCCTGACAAGATGGGATTTCGCAAGACGGCCGTGGAACCGGACAAAAGCAACACACAAGCTAGTTATCGTGGTATTCAATACTGACGACAGGTTCCCGCTGTATCATAGTGGGAGCTTCCCCCCAGGGACGCCACACGACGGAAAACTGGGTATAGGCCAGGCGTTGCGCGTAGACCTCGTGAGCACCTTGGTTCTATCCCCCCGGCTGACGCTTCGTGAGGCTTAGGGCCGCCGGGTTCGACAACAGATCTTCGATGACGAGTGAAGCTGCGTTGAAGCGTTGGCTCAGCCAGCGAGATACACCCAGTCGGGGCTGAGCTCTATTCAGACTCAAATTGTTTAAGTGAAAATGTTGCGGTGATCTTGATGGTACGGAAATGTGCGACTGCAGTGAGATCACTAACTCAGCATACTTCTCCTAGAATTTCGGGGCCCCAGCCTGGGAATCGACGGGGAGAGAGGAAGGCCCATCTTGATAATCAATCTGATTGTATTTATCATACCATACGGAACTCCACACCTCCGGGACGGACTTCCAAGTTGGAATGGATTGTACTATCCCTTTATAGCGCAAGCCAATTGAAAGGAATGTTACCGCGACCAGCCTGGCCTACGTATGTCAGCCTCATAGGCCGGAGGCGAGTCCTCAGTGCTCGGGTTCAAATTCTCCTGAGCTAATTCGTCGATACGCTGTCTCAATCGATTGATCCGAGCTTGACTATCATGGGAAACAATATCATTGCCCGGGGTTATCTCGAGTTCAGCTATCAAGGCCTCAACGACTCGGATTCGCCGTAGGGTGTCTTCTCGGAGGTTGGTTATTAGTCTCTGGGGGTTGCTAGTGGTGAGCGACGAATCAAGAGGACGCTTCAATCTGTTCCGGGACCCGGTCACAAGCGAGGTAGCATCAGCGCCGGTAGGTGGAACAGCAGGGAGGCACGGCTCGACGATCACTCGTTGGCGCCCAGCTGTAACGTATTAAAGTAAAATATCAAGTATAGTAAGATATGGCACACATTTCAATCCACCTTCACGAAGAAGGGCCAAATTCCCGCGCCTTCTCTTATAGACGATAAACAATGCAAGCGCCAACGTAACGACAACCCCTGCGACGCCACCCACGACACCTCCGACATATCCATTTTTTGAGAGGGTCGACGTTGACGAGCTAGAACTCGCCTGGAGCGAGGTTGATGTCGAAGGTGCCGGCGTTGTGGGCGTAGTGACGTTGAGCTTGGTTGTGAGGGAGTTAAAGGACGGGGAGTACGTCAGGTAATCCATCACGAATGTTAAGTTGTTGATCTCGGTGATATTGATGGAAAGCGTATGATTTCCCGGTGCGAGAGAGCCCTCTGAAAAGAATTGAAAGTTTGGCTGCTGCAGCAACTCTTTACTATTGACAAATTCGGGTGATGAGGGAGTGACTGTATATGTTTTGGTGCTGTTGGAGTTATCAAGTGTGTACGTCACAGACACACTCCCCAGAGTAACCCAAGGGAAGATACCATAGACTGCGACCGAGTTCCCTGGCATGAGCTATCAAAACTGGTCAGGAGTTCATGAATGTTCAACTCACCTGTGAAACCATCAGCAAAACACAACAACGCTATGGACTACTCTATAGTAGTCCATAGTATATGTCTATTTGTTTATAGTGTACCATAGTGGCCATAGAGGCCATAGTGTTCCTTTGTTTTGCTGATGACGGACGGACGCTGTGTCCCCAGGAGTTGTACTCTGGTGTGTCCCATTATGGAATGGCAATCCGATGGAGCCTTTGGTAATGTGGAAAGGCTCCGTGTTTCTTTTCCAATTTCCCGAGTAAGTAATTGAGGGATCATCGTCGTCCATGATGATCGTCTGGCCGAGGAGTGGTGTACTGGGGCCAGCGGACACAACCATGAAATCCACTGAGGTTGTGACCATATTGTCCAGCTGAATCGTATGCACACCGTCGTCAAGATGGGGGCTTTGATACCATTGTTGACAACTCTCAAAAGTAGGGTTATCATACGAAGTATTATAGGGCGAGTTGTCATCGATTGTGACCACAGTTATCACGGAATTATTGGATGGGTTCACGTTGCCCGTGAATGCAATTGAAGTACCTAGATCAGTGATTGAAAACCCTAGGAGGGGTATGGTGTTCATTACATACATACCGTGGAATGTATAATTTAGGGAACCAAAAACACTGGTATCGGTAGCGTTCTCGGCGAACCAAGGCCACATTAAGGTCCCGTTATACCACTTTTTGGTTTTGCTGGTTGTCCATTGCCCGCCACCGAAGGCCATAGCATTCAGTGAGGTATCGTCAACGATATAGAGTAATTCTTCAGACATCTCTAGCTCGAGGACCTGGCGGTGGATCGATCGCAGAAGGAGCTGGGGGGTGTTTGGGGATGCCGTTTGTACACTAGGACTATATAGAATCCAGATCAAACGTGCCAGGCTGCTCTATGATGGTCGGTGCCATTATTCAGGAACGCCCTCAGGATAGTAACGGATGTTATTAGACGGTAAGTGCACTGTATCCACCCCCCATATCAAAGCGGGGGAAGGAACATATGCAATTAAAGATCACAGTACTAACCACAACAAAGTTTCGCCAGCAAATCACCTCGGAGTTTCAAGTTGACCAGATGATGCACTGGCAGTGATCATGTTGGAACGTTGACGGCTTGCACAATAAACAATAGTCAATACCCCCGGACTCCCTGGGTCCTCATCGGTTGTTTGAAGGTAAGTATCGTCACCAGTCAGTGGTCGACTAGCTGCCAGTCGTATATGTATGATTCGACGAATTTTCAAATCTAAATGCGTATATTTTTAGAGATCTAACATTGGCATCACTATGTAGTAGATATTGTTGAATGTGTTGCCATCATAGCCACAAGTCGTTCTTGAATCGGAGATCACCATTGACTTCTGTACCAGTTTGGAAACCGGTTGTATCCTTATTCCATACACAAAAATCTGGAATCTACGGCTGGGCCTGGCACCGTCACCATTTGAGGCGTTTCATCCATGATCAATACCTGCGGTGGGGCCTTAAGTTGTGTGAAAGTACTAGGGAGGGCCAACAGGGTAGCAAGACATACGCGTTGATATCACGCCTCAAGCTCAGTTCCGGGCTAACCTTGGAGACCGCTCAAGTGGCGTGGTGGCGAGCCGTGATGGACCATCAAATACCGAACTTTCTCCATCCCGAACCATTTCAATACCTGCGGGAACGTATATTCATGAATACAATTATCACCTAAGGGCCAGGGGCCTTATATTGTACCATCGAGCGGGTAGTGTAGGTGTTCATTTTACAACTCAATGATTATGCGCTGGATCATGGGCAGGAGGCGATGCTGGCATGCTGCGCCCAGGTGAGAATTACCTCGAGTTAGGTCTTCACTACGCCGCCTCAGTTGAGCCTTGCCTAATTTCGGTCTGATTATCATGGAAAATCTTGTCATTGCTTTTAGTTTCCGGTTCTGCTATCAAGGTTTTGGTGGTCCAGGTTCGTCAAAGGCCTAGGGTTTCTGCTTGGGATCTCGCATCCGGCTGCTGTGGGCCGTTGGCAGCGAGCGATGAGCTGGCAGTATGGTACCAAGAGTTGGAAGGGGACTAAGCTGATGTGACTACACTGCCAGTCAAGAGGCATCAGATCCTCCGATCCTAGACACCCCCTCCCCCTAAATGAGGAGATTGTTGTAGCTTGCGTTGGCAATCGGCAAGACGGCAAGGGGAGAGCGGCACCACAACGGCACCGACGACTAATCTCACCTTCAACCAACATGGTACACCATGAAATCGACAGCTCCATAGGAGGACAATCGCCTTGGTGGGGCTTGCGGAACAACAGACCCATATGGCTCATAATAGTGATTTTCGAGTCCCGAGTGCACTTAGTGACATGTATCAAAAATTGTAGCAAGGCCAGCGGGCCAGGCAGGGGAGGTTTGAAAGTGGAATGTGGGGAAACTTGAAGAGCGCACGCGGCCAGGCCGTCCTTCCATATGTTTTGCGGGTAGGCCTCGACGCGCATGGCATCGAGCAATTTCACGTGTGGGGTGAGGGGGTGCCTGGTTAGCAATTACTCGAGGATTCATATCTCTTGGTATCAGGTGAATTTACATGAGTATCAATGAAAAGCTCGCAGCTGTAGATCACGACCATGCAGGTCGATCATGTCCATAGCGGGGTTCTCTATGTCCCAACAACGTCCGTATTTTATATCGAGTCCCTCGGATACAAATCGATGGAATGACGGGGGTGCACTGTAAGACCAGTCGAATGGAGCAGAGCAATCCAGAACGAGTTTTTCGAGCAGGAAAAACCCTGCATCCTGCGGATTGATATTGCATCGCGATGCTATAAGATTGTCAAGGCATTCCCCACGGAACTCGGCCTTCCCCCTGAGGAATAGAGCGCAGAGACGAGGGAGCGGGTTGTTGGCGTGATTCAAGGCGCCATTCAAGGCCAAGCGCTGCAGGAGTTCATCCCCGATCACATGAGGCTCACTGCATGCATCTTTAATATCGAGGGAAATGAGGGACGGCATGAACGCAAAGTAATCAGCGAGTTGGGTGGTAGAAACCGGAAGCTCATCGAGCGTTAGGGCAGTAAGCTGGGAGGAGGACCGTTCAAAGAATTTGAGCAAAGTGGGTCCCAGCGCCGATAGATAGTTAAGGCTCGTAGACGATAAATGTCCCAGGTCTGGGAGGAATCGAATCTCGAGATGTTCAAGGCATGGAAAAGTGAGCGAGGAAAAGAATTCATTGATACGAAAGTCCTCGGGGCGCCAATATACGATTAGGGTGTTGAGGCGGTGGCAGCAGAGCTGGGGAAGTATCTCGGACATCATCGGCCACCAAGGGGGGATGGACATATCCAAACGACATGTCCGAATATTCTTGGCACGTTCGAGAGCATAGAGTATGGCCCCGCTATCGGGAAGTGTACAATCTTGCAGTTGCTCCCATGGCAGACTAATAGCGGCAGGATTGAGGATGTTTGTCAGCCAGATTTCAGTGAGCTGCGGAGCCCCCTCGCAAAAATCCAAGATCCTAATTTTGTCGGCAGATGATACCTTCAATCGCTTCAACGACCGGAGGCGACCCTTCACAGATGACAATATATAATTGGAATTCGATTGGACGACAAGATCTGCTCGCTCCCAGCGATGTGCTTGTGGGATAAGCGCGTCCAGAACTGACGCATTGCCCAAGGATAGATCCAATTTCAAATCGAGCGGCAATTCTTTCGATCGGTTGACCCACAAATTGACCATTGGTGTGGACGAAGAAATCTTGGTCCACAGTCGCGGAGTGTCCAACACGATCCTCCTCCACCAGGAGCATATCCACATCAGATTGAGAGGCGGCTCAGGGTGTGCGGGAGTGATCCAGGGATCTGTGACCATATTAACATATTCTGTAAAGATGGCCACCAGGATCTCTGGCGGGAATGCCTTGAATAGTGAAGTGGAGGCCTCGTGCATTTCGACGAAACGAAGCAGGCCCTTTGTCTGTTCTGCAAGGTCAATCATCGCTGCTTGGATCAGCGAGATCTTCTCCTTCGCGGAATCGATAATGTTTCGGGAGTGTGCTACTTCGGACCTAGTTGCGGCGCGGTTGGTTGTCATAAGTTCGGATGGTGGCAGTGGGAGTTCCGTTGGTAGAATCGGTGAACCGGAAAGGGCGAGGCAGGAGGGGCAGCTGCAGTTTCGGCATGGCATGGCTCTTGCTGGTGAATGGGGATAATGGAGCAGCAAGGTATCAACGTCGGACCAGGGGACCGTGGTGCTATGTTGTAGATACTTGGCCTTTCACCGCTGCAATGATTTTCAGTTAGGGATCAAAACCAACTTATTGGAGGCTACCTGATTAAAGCGGCCTGTATAGAATTAGCCTAGTCGAGGAAGATACTGAGATTAATCCCCCGGAGGGCTGTTGGGCATTGGCTTGAACAGAGGTTTCAGGGCTGTCTCGAGTTGAATCCCAATTGGTGCTCTAAAATTCTAAGTGAGCTGTTGTTTGAATTGCGACCTGCCGCTGACCTAGGTATCCTTGATGATGAGTATGTAGAGTCCGAGTTACCGACTCTCGACTGCTGGAGACCAGATTTGTTGCAATCAGCAGGGTGAAGATTTGAATATTTTCGCCCATTTAGCATTCATAAGTACGTACCAAGTGCGAGTATTCAGAGTAGTGTATCGAAGCTTGGATAAAGCTGCGGTGGAATCCTACTCCGTGGTACCCCGAGTACCTGTACTAGACTTGGACGTGACGCGCGAAGCGTGACGTATGATCAAAGGGCGTCTGAAAATTTGGCCGGCTACCGCCGCCACCGCCGTGCTCACCACCTCGGAAGGTGGTCCAAACGAACGACCCACCGTTATCATCGGTGACTGGTGGTGGGAGTCCTGCGCGCATGATTAGAGGACACGCGGACACGTGGCCTGGCGGCGTCTGAAACTTCGGCCACCGACCGCAGCGGCTCGCTCGACACTCACCCGAACCACCTCTGGGGGTTACGATCCTGTCCAGAGTAAACAAATGGCCCATCGACCGCAGGCCGAAGGACAGAAGTGGAGGTTTCGGGCGACGCCCATGGTACGCAGAATTTCTATACGTCTTTTTTTTCCATACTGATTCGTCGTTTAGAGCGTCATACGCTAGCTTTCAGACGACCAGACATTCATGTTGCTGAGTGCTGTGGCATGCGCTTACACATAAGATGAACCGTTTGTAAGTTGTTCCTTGATGCGTCTCATCTACAAATATGCAGACCCCCGCGTCACAGAGGCCTGCACGCTCCTCCGGCCATGCTGGGCGACCCGAGTTTGGGATGTCGGCACTATCGTCTAGGAACGCCCCGAGCCGGGTTTGATTTTCTCGCATTTTTTACTGTTAATTTCACAACCACCCCAGGAGCTCATGCCGCATTCACGTCCGCCCCACCAGGTATCCACGCGCTTTCCTTGCTTCTCTTGTCACTGTTTCTGAAGCTGTGTCTCTGCGCAACAGCCACAACCCCTCACGATGTCTATGGCGCCCTTGGGTCGAGTGAGGGAGCTAGCATTCAACATGGCCCGTGCTGTAGCTGCTTTCACACTTTTCAATACAGCGCAAGAGCCCAAAATCGGGGCGAGTATGCTGTGTGACTTGGGAAAGGATTTCGGGGGCAACAGAGCAGTGGCAGAGGAATAGAGGTTGGGTGTCCACATGGTTCGTGGTCATCCGAGCGCCTCGTTTTTGTCCTCCCATCGTCGAGCAGACTTCACAGAACACAGACAACATGCCAATCAATTCTCTGCGCGGGCCATACCCCCAAGTCATTCTTTGCGACCTCTCGAGACTCGCTTCAATGCCAATACGGCAGTGGCCTAACTCAATTCCTCCGGCATAGTTGCCGCTCATGCAGCATAATCATTTATTTCTCCGTGCTATTGCTTTTATTGTCTCACTGCAGGTCCGCCATGGTGAATCACGTTAACGACCGCCCTTGAAGATTACCCTATCGCGGGTGGCCGTGGTTTCCCAGTAGTACCGTGGAGCCACTGCTACCTGTGACTGGTATATATTGTATGGTTGGAACCTTACACGGACGGTACAGACGAAGTGAGGTGGCGATGTTAGTCAAAAACAACGGTCTTCAGTCGGCGCGGCACACTATGAAACCGGAGCTTCAAGGGAGGATGATTGGCGTGGCAGACTTGGAGAGCAATGAAGAACTTGAAAGAGCTTTCGCTGAAACAGACCTGTATGTCCCGTAATAGCAATTTTCAATTTCAAGCGCCGGGTACCCTGGCAATATATAGTATCAAAAGTTGTAGCGAAGTCAGCGGACCAGGCGGGAGATCTTTTGAAAGCGGAATTTGGGGAAATTTGAAGAGCACGCACGGCCAGGCTGCCTTTCCATACATTTTGCCAGCAGGCCTTTTATTATGGTATTTATATTCCGCCGCCGATGTGGCAGTTGGTGGTCTCGTAGGTACGAACCACAAATGATACTAGAACTGACATGACGAACGCAATGATGTCATATAGTAAGGGAGTCATAGTTCCAGTTGCAAATGAGCACTTGAGACATATATGTGCGTACCTCGCATGTCGAGTATATCCCTATCATGGGGGTTGTAGGGGCTGTTGCCCGCATCGAGATCTAGGAATACCTCGCCCTCAGGTTGACATTCCGCCTCCCAGCCTAGAGGGTCGAGACTATCAGCCTGATCGTCGATGGGTTTGCATTAATCTCCGCCAGTTTGCCACCGTGATGCTCAAAGGCAGAAGCTTCCTTATGACTGTTAAGAAACTGTTTAAGGAGAGAAGCGCCATCTCTCATCGACGTAAGCGCCCTTAAGGACGACAGAGAGTCGGAGCTTCGAACATATCCGTGGCATTCAAAGAAGACGTGATTTCGGGTCTCTATGACGTGCGCGTTACACATTGGACACGTAGGATTTTCATTGGGGAAGAATCGGAGGCGATATTCGCCTATCGGGGCATGATTGATGTATCTGGCTGAGAGAAGGTTGCTGTGACCACACTGGCCGAGGACACATCCCCAGCCATTCAAGCGAGACAGGGGAGGGTGCTTATTGCGGACCTTCGGTTTGAGGAACGCGGACCCACGATCTGAACGCAGAGGGAGGCGAGTACGTTTAGCCCACTCGCGCGCCATTTTAGAGGAGATCAAGCGCTTTCTATGGTGAAGGAACGCCTCTGAGAGACTGGGGAGTGCGTGGGACGCGGGGGGATTTGGCACGACGATCTACACTCTCGTTTCTGGAACACTGTAGTGACTCAGACAGCAATTGAGGTGGAAGTGCGCTACAAGATTTGAAGTTAACCAGGGCGTGCACGTTTGCACGCACGTAGGGATTCAAGCTGCGCGGAGTGTAAACCAGGCTCTAGGATGTATCCGAGAGCTGATTCGCAATCGGAGTACATATACAACGAATTAAAGTCTTTAGTGCACCCGAAGCAGAGGCAGTTTAAGAGAAAAACATCTCGATATCGAATGAAGTGATGCGGCCACGTGATTGGGCAGAGGAGTAAAGGGGGCGGCCGTATTGAAGCGATTCCAGCATGAGAATGACTCGGATTGTGCTAGGGGCAGATCGCGAGCAGGCCTCGATGTGCGCGATCTTGCATGCTAGAAGGCACTTTCGCGCGTAAGGCAAAAATGGAGGGAGTGGGATGATAAGGTGCTCTATCCATCCTCTGTAGCCGCGTCTGCCGGAGGGGTTACCCGGGTCGTGTGATGGTAGCTCTATAATGGAAACGTGTAAAACAGACAAAAGCGGTGTGGAGGGGCGTGAATAGTAAGAATTTCCTCATCAGGCTCCGGTGGCTGTTCACTGTGTAGATCCCTATCACCGGACCCACCCATGCCAACCATTGATCATGTCCATAGTGGGGTGTCCTATATCCCATTGGTCTCCGTACGTGATATTGAGTCCCTCGGATACGAATCGGTGAAATGACGGGGGTTCGTGGCCAGGCCAGTCGCCTGGGCGGGAACAGTCTAGAACGAGGTTTTTGAGCAGGGAAACCTCCGCATCCTGTGGGTTGATATTGCGTCGCGACACGATGAGAGCATCAAGACTTCCCTCACAGAACTCGGCTTGCCCTCTGATGGACAGAGTGCCGAGACGGGGGAGTAGATGATCGGTGTGATTGAGGGTCAAGCGCTGCAAAAGTTCATCCTTGATTACATACTTGTTTGTGTGCTTGATATCAAGGGAAGTGAGGGACGGCATGAACGCAAGGTAATCGATGAGCTGAGTAGTAGAAGCCGGAAGCTCGTCGAGTGTTAGGACACTAAGGTGGGAGGATCGCTCAAAAAATTTGAGGAAACTTGAAGTGAGTCCTAGTTCTGGTTCACCATTGAAAGGCCAATATATCGGAGGAAGGAGTCGAAGCTCAAGATGTTGGAGGGATGGAAGAGTAAGCGAAGAAAAGAACGAGCTGATACAGCCTGAGGAGTCCCCGCGCAGCCAATGTATGATTAGAGTGTCGAGACTAGGACAGCGGAGCTGGGGAAATATTTCAGGAACTGGCCCCCAACCTCCTAAACTGGGGATGGTCATATCCAAACAGCATGTCCGCATATTATTGGCGTGCTCGAGAGCGTAAAGTGTGGCCGCGGTATCAGGAAGTGTACAATCTTGCAATTGCCCCCATGGCAGCATAACAGTGGCAGCATCGAATTCGTTCTTCAGCCAGAGTTCAGTGAGCTGCGGAGCCCCCTCGCAAAAATCCAAGAACCCAACCGCATCAACAGAAAATATTTCCAATCGCTTCAGCGACTGGAGGCGACCCTTGACAGGTGACAATATAGAATTGGAATCCGACCGGAGGACAAGATCTGCCCGCTCCCAGCGGTGTGCCTGTGGGATAAGAACATCCAGAGCCAGTGTATTATACGAAGATACGTCCAGTTTCAAATCGAGCGGCAGCTCTTTCGATCGATTCGCCCATAAATTGGCCATCGGCGTGGAGGAGGAAATCTTGGTCCACAATCGCGGGGTGTCCAACACGATCTCCCTCCATCGGGAGCATATCCACATCAGATTGAGGGGCGGCTCGGGGGATGCAGATCTGATCCAGGGATTTATGGCCATATTGATATATTCTGTAAAGATGGTCACCAGGATCTCCGGCGGGAATTTCTTCAATGGTGAAGTGGAGGCCCTGTGAGTTTCGATGAGGCGAAGTATGTCCTTCATTTGTTCCGCGAGGTCGTTCATTGCTGCTTGTATCAGCGAGAGCTTTTTCTTCGCAGAATCGATAATGTTTCGAGAACTTGCCACTTCGGAATCAATTGGAGCACGGTTTGTCATTATGAGTTCAGGTGGCGGTAATGGAAGTTCTAACTTCTATGGGTGGAATCAGTGAACCTGAAAGGGTAAGGCACGAGGGACAGCTGCAATTGTGGCATGGCATGGTCCTTGTCGACGAGTGAAGGTGATGGAGATATTGGTGGCAGGGATCGTGGTGCTATTGTGCAGATGTTCGTCTAGGCTGGCCTTTCAACCTCTGCAATGGGTATCTCTTAGATCAACAGGGCTAGGAATTTGGATATTTATTGTGTCAGTATTCATGGATCATCTAGCATTCATAAGTACGCACCGGCACCGAGTACAGGTATCCAGAGTAATGCTACCAAGGTCCAGACAAAGTTGCAGTGGGATATTGGATTGAACTCCTACTGGACGCTTGAAGCCTTGAACGACGAAGGTTGCGTAAACACGTGGCCTGGCGGCGTCTGAATTTTGAAGCGGTGAGCGCGCAAGTCCGGACTCCAAGCGTCAACAGTGCAACCACTTCAAGTTCTTGCGGCGTCCTTTTTCCATACTGATTTGTTGTTTAGAGTGACGGGCGCTGGCTTTCAGACGACCAGACATTCGTGTTGCTGAGTGCTGTGGCATGCGCTTACATATAAGATGAACCATTTGCAAGTTGTTCCTTGATGTGTCCCATCTACAAATATGCAAACCCCCGCGTCAGAGAGGCCCGCACGCCCCCCCAACCATGCTGGGCGACCCGAGTTTGGGATCGGCACTATCGACGCCTCAACCCGGGTCTGGTCTGCTCCAATTTTCCACCACTAACTTCATGCATTCATGTCCGCCCCACCAGGCGTCTCCACACGCTTTCCCTGCTTCCCCCGCCACTATTTCTGAACGCGTGTATCTCTGCGTAATAGCGACAACCCCCCACGATGTCTATGGCATCCTCGGGGTCGAGCGAGGGAGCCAGCACTCGACATGGCCCATACACATTTCAATGTAATGCAGGAGCCCCAAACCGGTGCGAGTATGCTGTGTGACTCTGGAAAGGATTTTGAGATGAGTCAGGGCGGTGGCAGAATGGAGGCTGGATGTCCGCGTGGTTTGTGGTCATACAAGCGCCGCGTTTGTGTCCTCCCATCGTCGAGTAGACTTCACAGAACAGACAGCATGGCAATTAATTCTGTGCGCGGGCTCTCGCTTCAACGCCAATATGGCAGTGGCCGAACCCAATTCCTCCGGCATAATTACTGCTCATGCAGCATAATCATCTGTTTTTCCTTGCTTTTGCCTATTATCTTACTGCAGGTCCGTCATGGCGAATCACATCAATGGGCACCCTTGAAATTATCCTATCGCGGGTGGCCGTGGTTTCCCAGTAGTACCGTAGAACCACTGCTACCTGTGACCGTATATATACGATGTACATATTGTGTGACTGGAACCTTACACGAACAATACAGACAACTCAGCGAGGTGGCGGTGTTGGTCAAAAGCAACGGTCTTCGATCAGCCCGGCTCACCATGAAACTGGAGCTTCAAGGGAGGATGATTGGCGTGGTGTGGCCGACTTGGAGAGCAACGAAGAACTTGAAAGAGCTTTCACCGAAACAAACCTGTATGGCCTGTAATAGCAATTTTTAAGCGCCGGGTACTCTTGGCAATATATATCAAAAGTTGTAGCGAGGTCAGCGGACCAGGCGAGAGATGGTTTGAAAGTGGAATTTGGGGAAATTTGAAGAGCACGCACGGCCAGGCTACCCTTCCATACATTTTGCGAGCAGGCCTTTTATTATGGTATTTATATTCCGCCGCCGATGTGGCAGTTGGCGGTCTCGTACTAGGTACGAACCACAAATGATAGAACTGATACGACGCCATGTGGTATAGTAAGGGCATCATATCATAATTCAAGTTGCAAATGAGCACTTGAGACACCTACGTGCGTATGAAATTTCGAGAGATCGGACAAACGCTGAATTTCCTCGTACGTCAAGTATATCTCCGTCATGAGAGTTGTAGGGGCCGTCGCCCGCGTCGAGATCTCACTCTGACATTCTGCCTCCGAGCCTATGGAGAGGGTCGCCGACCCTCTCCATAGGCTGAGTCGAGGCTGTCGATGGGTTTGCATTGATCTCCACCGGTTCATCAGCATAATGCTCAAAAGCAAAACCCTCCTTGTGATCGTCAAGGAGCTGTTTAAAGAGAGAAGCGCCATCTCTCATTGACTTAAGGGCCTTTGTGGACAATAGAACGTCAGAGCCCCGAACATATCCAGGGCGTTCGAGGAAGACGTGATTTCGGGTCTCTACGACGTGCGCGTCACACGTTGGTCATGTAGTATCTTTATTGGGGAAGTATCAGAGGCGATAATCGCCTATCGGGGAATAATTGAGGACTGCACGGATGTATCTGGCTGAGAGAATCTGTCATGATCGCACTGGCTGAGGATATATCCCCCGCCATTCAAGTGAGATGGGGGAGGGTGTTTATTGCGGACCTTCAGCATGGGGAACGCGGAGGGCGAGCATGTTTAGCTTACTCGCGGCATTTTGGAGAAGATCAAGCGCTTTCCTATGGTGAAGGAAACGCCTTTGAGAGACTGGGGAGTGTGGGACGTAGGAGGATTTGGAAAGACGGTCTACACTCTCGTTTTCTGGAACACCGTAGTGGCCCAGGCAACAATTGAGGTGGAGGTGCGCTACAGGATTTGAAATTAACCAGGGCGCACACGTTTGCATGTAGGAATCCAAGCTACATGGAATGTAAACTAGGCTTCAGGATAAGTATCCGAGAACTGATTCACAATCAGAGTAGATATACAACGGATTAAGTCTTCGGTGCGCCCGAAGTGGAGGCAGCGTTCAAGAGAAAAACATCTCAGTGTCGAATGAAATGATGCTGCCACGAAATTGACCAGAGGAGTAAAGAAGACAGCCGTATTAAAAGCGGCTCAAGCTTGAGAATGACTGAGATTACCAGGGCAGATTGCGAGTGGGTTTCGATGTCCGCGATCCCGCACGCCAGAAGGCACTTTCACGCATCAGGTAAAAATGGCGGGGGCGGGACGATAAGGAACTCAACATCCATCCCCTGTGGTCGCGTCGTGTTGTGGTAGCTCTATAATGGAAACGTGTAAAACAGACAAAAAGAGGCGTGGAGGGGCGTGAAGAACCAGAATAATAAGAATTTCCTCATCAGGCTCCAGCAGTTGTTCACTTTGTAGATCCCTATCACCCGACCCACCCGTGCCAACCATTGATCATCTCCATAGTGGGGTGTCCTATATTCCATTGGTCTCCGTACGTGATATTGAGTCTATCGGATACAAATCGGTGAAACGACGGGGTTCGTGGCGAGACCAGTCGCCTGGGCGGGAACAGTCTAGAACGAGGTTTTGAGCAGGGAAACCTCCACATCCTGTGGGTTGATATTGCGTCGCGACACGATAAGAGCATCAAGACTTCCCTCACAGAACTCGGCTTGCCCCCTGATGGAAAGAGCGCTGAGACGAGGGAGTAGATGATTGGCATGATTGAGGGTCAAGCGTTGTAGAAATTCATCCTCGATTACATACTTGTTTGTGTGCTTGATATCAAGGGAAGTGAGGGATGGCATGAATGTAAGGTAATCGATGAGCTGAGCAGTAGAAGCCGGAAGCTCGCTGAGTGTTAGGACACTAAGATGGGAGGAGGATCGTTCAAAAAATTCAAGGAAACTTGAAGTGGGTCCTAGTTCTGGCAGACTGTCATAATCAGGAGACCAAGATCCCCAAGGAGGAGGGAGTCGAACCTCGAGATGTTGGAGGGATGGGAGAGTGAGTGAGGAAAAGAACGAGTTGATACGGTAGTCCCCGGGGCGCCAACATATGATTAAGGTGTTGAGACTAGGGCAGTGGAGCTGGGGAAATGTCCCGTGCATTGGCATCCAGCCCCCTAAAGCAGAGGTGGACACATCCAAATGACATGTCCGAATATTCTTGGCGTGCTCGAGAGCGTAAAGTGTGGCCGCGGTACCAGGAAGTGTACAGACTTGCAATTGCTCCCATGGCAACATTATGGTGGCAGCATCGAAATCATTCTTCAGCCAGAGTTCAGTGAGCTGCGGAGCCCCCTCGCAAAAATCCAAGAACCCAGTCGCGTCAACAGATAATATTTCCAATCGCTTCAATGACTGGAGACGACCCTTCACAGGTGACAATTTAGAGTTGGAATCCGACTGGAGGACAAGATCTGCCCGCTCCCAACGATGTGCGTGTGGGATAAGAGCATCTAGAACTGACACATCACCCGAGGATAAATTCAGCTCCAAATCGAGAGGTAATTCCTTCGATTGATTCAGCCAAAAATTGACCATTGGTGTAGAGGAGGAAATCTTGGTCCACGATTGCGGGGTGTCCAAAATAATTCCCCTCCATCGGGAGCATATCCACATCAGAACAAGAGGCGACTCGGGGGATGTGGATGTGGTCCAGGGATCTACGACTATATTCATATATTCTATAAATATGGCCACCAGGATCTCCGGCGGGAATGTCTTCAATGATGAAGTGGAGGTCTTGTGAGCTTCAATGAGGCGAAGTATGTCCTTCGCTTGTTCTGCAAGGTCGTCCATTGCTGCTTGTATCGGTGAGAGCTTTTTCTTCGCGGAGTCGATAATATCTCGAGAATGAGCCACTTCGGAATCAGTTGGAGCACGGTTGGTCATCATGAGCTCTGGTGGCGGCAATGGGAGTCCTATGGGTGGAACCGGTGAACCTATAAGGGCAAGGCAGGAGGTACAGCTGCAATTTCGGCAAGGCATGGTTCTTGTCGACGAATGGGGGCGACGGAGGTATCGGTGGCGGGGATCGCGATGCTACGGTGCAGATATTCGTCTAGGCTGGCCTTTCAACCGCTACAATGGATATTTCTGACTCAGCTAGATATCAGGATCGACTTATTTGGGGCTGGTCTGGTTGGGGCCAGTTAGATACTGGGGTTAATTGAATCTTCCCGGAGGGCTGTTTGGTTTCGGCTTGGACGAGGGTTCCGGAGTTATTCTCACGTTGAGTCTCAATCAGTACTCTGAAATCGTAGGTGAGTTGTTTATGGCCAACATATGGCTTAGTCCAAATTGCGGCTTGTAACTAACCTAGGTACTCGAGATGATGACGAGTTGTATATAGCGTTGCAAACTCCCAACTGTAGCCAAATCAACAGGGCTAGGAACGTGGATATGTATTGTGTCAGTATTCGTGGCTCATGATCTAGCATTCATGAGTCCGCACCAATTACAGGTACAATGTTACTAAGGTCCAGGCAAAGTTGCAGTGGGATATTGGGTTGACTGGACGCTGAGTGGAATGACGAGGGTCGCACAGTGGACACGTGGCCTAGCGGCGTCTGAATTTCCCGGATGAAGCGGCGAGCGCGCAAATTCAGACTCCAAGCGCCGACAATGCAATCCTTATCTAGCCAGATAATCCCAACTGAAAGCGAACTGGGGCCTCTTCTACATCCCCCCAGGCCCGACTGGAGCTGAGCTCTTTGATACAAGGAACGAGCAGGCGGATCATACAGTGAGTTACTTGCACCGAACGCCCGTGGAGGTGGCTCATGTCCCAGGCTACAGCTAGGTTGTCCGTATGGGTACGGTGACATGGTGCGGGGAAGGAATAGTTTCTCTCTGTCGTGCATCATGGATGATGCAGGCTTCCCAGCTGACCGCCCATTTTGCGCGAGAGCGGCTGAACGGCACTACCACGTTTTAGAGACTACGATCGTCACAAGTAGGGTTCCCGGCATACGATGCGTGTGATGACAGAGCAGTAGCAGAGCAATGGTAGTTGGGTATCCCCATGGTTTGTGGTCATCTGAGCACTGCATCCACACCTCGCTATCGTTAAGAAGAACTCACAGAACCATCAGTGCCCAATCCTCTACGCGGGTCATTGTTGACCATACTCAAGTCATTCTTCGCGACTTTCGCTTCAACACCGATATGAGAGTGGCCGAACTCAACACCTCCCCAGGCGATGCAGTATCGAGCAGCTCCAATGAGTCCTGTCCGTGGGACGACATTCACCAACCCTCGCGCCTCTAGCCTCAGCCCAATCCTGCGGGCAAGAATCAGTTCATCCTCGCTATTGAAGGATGTCACACCCCGGCGAAGATGGGCGTCCTTCCGCAGGGAGATAATATGAAAGTTCTCACTCTGGCCATCTTGGCATCGTCGCCGCAGGATTTCCCCTTGTTCAACCGCGGGATGTATTTTATAAAGCATCCCCTAAGTTCTCAGGTGTGTAGGCGCTGATTTGGAAGCGCAAGACCCGCAGGTTTTTCGAATTTTTCATTGGATCGACCTCGCACTTCGCATAATGCCGTCCCAACACCTAAACGATGTGAATTCACATCATCCCTGTCTTTTCAAAGTTTTGCGGGTCAGCTTAAGGGGGATGCCTTCTCACCACCAGACGACATACCTCGACTACAGATATATTTGGCGAGCGCATAGGCGTTCAACAGTAGGGTAGTCTGGGAGCACGACCCCGGGGCCACCGTCTCATATTTTCATGATAGGCGCCCACTCGCTGTGACGAGTCGTCCCAATGACTTGGCTGTTCACCACACGTTGAAACACTCCCATACTGTATGTACACGCTATACCGAATCAATCTTCAATGTACTCGCAAGCGTTGACTAATGAATGAATTTGTGTCTGAATGTTGCGTGCCATTCGTGAATGGAAAAACCCCTGCACACCATGTCCGGCGGATAGTGCATCGCCAACTGACAACCCGTCAGTTCGCGCAAGATCAGCTGAATGGCGCCACCTGGTTTTACAGATTATCATCATCGCAAACAAGATTTATTCGGGTAGAGGAGTTGCGGCTCAAATCAGTTCTTGGGAGTCCCATATGAGTTTCTCAGCTGCAGCAGACCGTGGCTTAATATCGCAGCGGAATGGAACAGGATGTCTAGTCATTAGGTTTCAGCCAAGATCCAACAGAGACATGCGCGAGTAGCGGACTTACAACAATACTGCTGCTGTCATTTCCGGTTGGATTGGAATGGGATTCCCATGTTCATCCAATGTGGGGGAGACTGAAAAGACTGAGAGCACAGCAGAAATCATGCAGAAGAACGAATCATTGCTGAAGTGCCGACCAGGGCATATCCTTCCAAATCCAATCGCTATGATGGTGTAGCCTTATTCAGTCAAAGCAGGACATACCTGCGGCCAAAACCAAAGGCTACAGCCTCCGCACTTGGGATACTGGGGTCTATTTTCCCATCCTTAAGGAATCGCTCGGGCTTGAACTCTAGGGGCTGGTCGTATATCTCCGGATCGTGCAAAATGGACCTGAAAATGCTGCAATGAACTACCCAGAACTTTCTGCGATCGGGTAGCACCCACCATGCATTTACAATAACCAAGGTACCTTTGGGAATGAAATAGCCATCATATTCGTCATCGTGTGTGGACGTATGTGGAAATCCTGAGCTTGAGAGTCAGCAACGTTCAACAATAATAATGGTGTTATGGACCCACCCAGTGGAGCGACATTCTGCCACCTCATCCCTTCCATTGCAACAGCATTCACGTCATCAGGAAAACCCAAATCTGGCAAATAGATGTAATTTGTTGATATTTATGATATTCCCGAGTATTCTGATAAAATCTGATAATTCATTTACAAATTATTGGGAAAGTGTATTCTATAGCTATTTACAAGTAAATGCTTGATATGTACCAGTAAATACCATCCCATGCTAAATAGCACTATACATAACACCAGCATTCATTTACTTGGAATATCTAGGGATATCAACAGTATTTGGTGATGAATTGTTGGGCCAGGACCAAAGTCAGTCGAAAATCTTCCAAGTCCATTCAATCTCAGCTGGGGTCAATGCCAAACACAGCACATCGTTGCTTTTCTTCTTCTTTTGACAACGTGTAATCTTCCACGTCGCCATCTATGGCCCCTCGCCGGTGTTGTCTGGCTGTGCGCTCTCCGGCTCGCGCCTCAGTATAGACTACCTCAACACCCTCCCCACCATCCCGCCCTCCCACGAGCCCCTCCTCGCAGCCACTGGCGGGCTCCCCCTTGCCCTTGAGCGTCTCCATGTCAAGCCCGTCTTCCTGCCACTCCTCCGGACCCACTGCAACCCTCGTCACACACCCTCTCGCATTCCCACAAGTAAGCCCGCCCCATGTTTGCATTTATTTTCTTTAACCCATTGCCCCACTACTCTTGTATCACGAGCCTCATTGTGCGTCCGTCCGGCCTTGGCTGCTGTGCCATGAATGTTGCCACAACCCACCGCCATGTCACCTACATGTCGACTCTGTCATTGCTGTTGTTCCACCCAGGTAAGCCATCATTCTCTCGCGTTCGTTCGTACTGATGCCCCCTTCGTAGCTCTCCCCTGCCTCCAAGCGTTCTCATGCCATTGCCCTAGGTCCAGCCCACCCCCATCCAGTCTCGCCGCTCCATCCCGCCCCCCCTCATGCTCTTGTATTGCAGCCAGTGCCGTCGTGCTCACCCCTTCTGTTCATGGTATGTTACCCTGCCGTTCCCGCATTCATTAGCTCTAACGCCTCCTCTTGCATTTTCGCTCACTGCCGCGCCATTCCGCGGACCTTGCGCTCCCATCCGACCTCACCACGTTTCCGTTGCGCCCACACTTATTGAATCCCCAGCCCCATTGCGATTTGCCATGTCATCTCACAGCCAACGCCGCTGCACGCTCACGCCCACCCTCGGTCCAACACCACTGAGTATTGTGATACCCACCAGCTGAGAGTGTGGCCCTAGTAGATTTTTACATGATGCTGTAGAACAGATAGTAGTATACTTGTTGCTTCCATAGACAATAATGAATATGATGTTTAATATTTCAAACATTTTGACTTGCAAGATGATACAACTAGGACATACTGGTGAATATACAATGATATAATGCTGCTAAAAGTGAGTAAAATATCGCTATGTGTATAATAGCCAGATAAATAAAAGCTGAGGAGTCGTTTGGTGGTAAATAGCCAGCATTGCTAAATATCAGTATTTACGAGTAAATATTGGTAAATGTGGGTATATGGCTGAAATGGGTTTTCCTGATGGTAGGGGAGGGAGTCCCTATCACTAAATTCTGGCAGTTTGTTTTTGCCTAGGACCAAATCGAGCTCAGCCTGGGCCTTTCTTTGAACGTCGGGGTATAACGCCATTGCCATGAAAAATGAATGAACGGTGGAAACGGTCTTGGGGTGGGGTTAATATGGACTCAATAGGTAACAGAATGAACGCAGTGACGGACAGTATCTGCGCCCCCTGAAATACTTATCAGTCTGACACCTAGCCTTTAAAAGTAAGTGAAGCGACTAACCAATGATGGCAACTGCAGTGGTGCCACGAGCACATGCTTCCTCCTCTTCCCGTCGTTCGTCCCCAATAGGAGGGAGAGCATCGAGCAAAGCTGTCGCCACAGACGAGGGAGCCGTTCCCTGGGACTGCGGATTTCGTAGTCAACAGCAGCAATATCTCAGAACCAGAATCAACAAACGTGCTGAGACTCACACCTGATGCTGGCAGAGTCATGCATCAGATGGTCTAGTTATAGAAGATTGGTGGTGCATCAAGCACTGTAACCACCATGCTTATTTGATGCATCACTAACCTGCATGCATTACTTGGTGATGCATCATATTATGTGATGCATCATAAGGTCATGTGATGCATCATGTGATGGATTAATTATAATACATTACATAATATGATGCATTACCAGTAGGTGATGCATCATATAATGCATCATGTAATGCATCAACTGTAATACATTACATAATATGATGCATCACCAGTAGAATACATTACATAATATGATGCATCATGATGTCATGTGACATACCATATGATGCATCATGTAATGTGATGCATCACTTGGTTAGGTTAGTGTTAGAGTTTGGTTAGAGTTTGGTTAGAGTTTGGTTAGGTTAGAGTTAGGGTTTTGTTAGTGTTTGGTTAGAGTTTAGGGTTGTTAGTGTTTGGTTAGAGTTAGGGTTCAGTTAGTGTTTGGTTAGAGTTAGGGTTCAGTTAGTGTTTGGTTAGAGTTAGGGTTCAGTTAGTGTTTGGTTAGTGTTTGGTTAGGGTGGGGATGGTATAGGTATATATATGTTGCCATTTGAGGCCAGAAAAAACATAGAGTGGAATAACTGGCTGTGTTTGGGGTCAAAAAAAACATATAGTTTTGATTATGTCAGCATAGCTTCAAACTCAGTCAATGGTGTGTCCTGGGGTAATGCATCATGAGGAGGAACAAAGTAATGCATCATTAATAAGGGAAATGATGCATTATAATGGACTGGAACAAGGTAATGCATCATCAAAGGTAATGCATCATCAAAGAATTAATGGCTACAGTAGTTGATGCACCACCAATTTTCTATTGCAAGAGTAATATGATGCATCAATATGACACTATGGGCTGAGACTCGACGAGTCTCCAGGGCTTCTCAGCCATCTCAAAGCTGAGGTTCCTCCAATGTGCGGCCTTCCTCTTGAAACCAGCGCCAGGAATCCATTTGGGCACGTACTTCAGGATGGGGATGAAGTCCACCAGGAATGCCCCGGGGACGCCTGCTGCGGCCATACCTCCCACCGCTTGTTCTGCAACCTCAATATATGGGTCGTTGTCCTCCTTGACCTTGATGCCATATGTGATCTTCATGATGGTGGCGGCAAATGCACTAGGGACCACCTTGAAAATCACAATTAATTTTAAGGAAAAAAACGAACTGGTGAATGTGTTCCCCAAATTTCTCAGGAGATTGGAGCAAACGGCGCAGGAACACTCTCGCCTCATGGGACTGTACTGGTCGGTATTTTAACACCGCGTTCAAATTAAAGTGTTCATGAAAGCGCCTGTGGTGGTGGCGCCACCTCGTGCCATAAGGCATAACCGACAAAAGAAAATCAGATTTCATACTAGTCAAATACGATGAATGGGAAGTATCATTTAGTTTTGCCGATGACTCACAGGTCGATCAGCATTGGCATAGACGGCCGGTCAGAATACACTGAAGACCTTTTCTCAAGTATCTCTGTTGCTCTCCTGGTTGAGTCCAGAACGATAATGGGCTTCCTGCAGACGTTCAAGTACATAATATCACCTGTCCGATCCATTTCAATAAACACAAGCTCGATCATCATGGTTGGTACCGTGTATTTTGGACCATTTGCTGAAAGTCAGCCATGATTTTTCCGCTGGCATGCTCAAGAGGTTACCGATGATCGGCAAGCCAAGTTTTGGGCAGGGTGGTAGGGGTAGCCGTTTTGGGTTTCTGCTCATATTCTGAGTGTAAGCCTGGAATAACCAAATCGTAAATACAGCCCCCAGGGCAAGACTCGAATAATAGAGGGAGAGGCTCATACTGAAGGTTGGTTCTTTTAGGGGACTGAATCGCAGTGCCTTTTAACATGTATCGGCCTTGTACCCGCAAAAGATTGAACCTCCCGCCCACGCCGGTTCAATGGACTTTCTACATCATTCCTGATGATGGTATTCTACTTCTATTCAGTTCTATTTCCAAATCAGCATCCGGATAGGCCAGCTGAGCTGGACACATGATACAGAGATACTCACAGCTTAAATTTGAGCGCCATGTATTGATGATTGTAACTATGTAAACAGTATTAGAGCGCTCTGTGCTCCAGGTACAATCAAGGATCAAGCTTCATAAGCTTCGATTAAATTTGAACTCACAATGGAGGCATTCAGTGATGAGCGCCCGACACAGAATGTACCATCGCGGGAGTCCTGGTCCGGCTCCAGTGACCTGTTTTAGTGGTCAACCGGTCACGAGTGACCGCATTGCCTGGTGACCACGACGACTATGGTCAGTAATAAGTATCGCCGTGTGTTTTCCATTTCGACCCTCTGCTTTCACACTTCATCCAAAAGACCACTGTGGTTACGCCTAGCTTGCCATCTATGCATCAGAAATCGAGAAATAAGAGGGCGTGGCGGCGGCCTCGTGTTCCCCACATTCACACATGGGCCTGAATTAGCAGAATGGATACGTGTCGCTGCTGTTGACGATAGATTTTTTGAGTCCTTATTCCTCTATCTCTCCTGTGCTTAGATTTGCTTCTTTTGCTTCCCCAAAGCACAAAAATGCCGGGGGGACCTACATTTTCGATTATATTCAATTGGCCACTGCAAGTCGAAACACTCCCATACCGTATGTACATGCTATACCAAATTGTACTTGCGGGCATTGACTAATAATGAATGAATTTATGTCTGAATGTTGTGTGCCATTCATGAATGAAAAAACCTCTGCACACCATGTCCGGCGGATAGTGCATCACCAGCTGATAACCCGTCGGTTCACGCGAGATCAGCCAGATGAGGCCACCGGATTTTACAGATTATCATTATCGCAAGTAAAGCTCCCAGCATACGGCGCATGGAAATACATGCTCAGTGCAAAGACTCGCCGATGTTGCGGGTATACTCTAAGTATGAGAAATTTGCCTACCTCTGGAATCGAAGCGGTAGCTATGGCGGAGGCAACGGTGATCATACATTATTCTACGTCCGCACTAGGTTCCAGTCGCTTACTTTATAGATTCCTATCATCAGATCCATGCGTGCTGATCATGTCCATAGCAGGGTGCTCTATGTCCCAATAACATCCATACTTGATATTGAGTCCCCCGGACACGAATCGGTGAAATAACGGGGGTTCACGACAGTGCCAATTGAGTGGAGCAGAGCAGTCCAGAATGAGTTTTGCGAGCAGGGAAACCTCCACGCCCTGTGGGTTGATATCGCGTCGCGACATGATAAGAGAACCAAGGTTCTCCTCGCAGAACAGGGCCCGCCCCCTGAGGGAAAGAGCGCAGAGACGAGGGAGGAGATGATTGGTGTCATCGAAGGTCAAGTACTGCAGAAATTCATTATCGATTGCATGATCCTCGTCCGGACGGTTCCCGCGTGTGTACTCGATATCGAGAGAAATGAGAGACAGCATGAACGCAAGGTAACGAACGAGTTGGTTGGTGGAAATTGGGAGCTTGCTGAGGGTTAGGGCGGTAAGGTGGGAGGAGGACCGTTCAAAAAATTTGAATAAGGTGGGCCTCAGTTCTGATAGATAATTAAGGTTGATATACCAATGATAACCCAAGCGTGGGAGGAACCGAATCTCAAGATTCTGGAGGGATAAGAGGGTGAGCGAGGAAAAAAACTCATTGATGCAGTCGTCCTCGGGGCGCCAATATATGATTAGAGTATTGAGACTATGGCAGCGGAGATGAGGAAGTATCTCGGCATCCGCCCCCAAGGGGCATGGACATATCCAGGTGACATGTCCGAATATTTTCGGCATGCTCGAGAACGTAAAGCATACCCATGCTATCTGAAAGTGTACAATCTCGCAATTGATCCCATGGCAACATAATGGCAGAAATATCAGTGATATTCTTCAGCCAGATTTCAGTGAGCTGCGGAGCCACCTCGCAGAAGTCCAAGAACCCAGTTATGTCATCGGATGATACTTTTAATGTTTTTAATGACTGGAGGCGACCTTTCACGGGTGACAATATCGAATTGGAATCCGATTGGAGGACAAGATCTGCTCGCTCCCAGCGGTGCGCTTGTGGGATAAGCGCATTGAGGACTGACATACCACGCGAGGATGAATCCAACTTTAAATCAAGGGGCAATTTTCCTGATCGATTCACCCATAAATCAACCATCGGCGTGGAGGAGGAAATCTTGGTCCACAATTGCGGGGTGTCCAAGACGATCTGTCTCCACCGGGAGCATATCCACATCAGATTCAGAGGCGGCTCAGAGGCAGGTGTGATCTGTGAATTTGTGACTATATTGATATATTCTGTGAAGATGGCTACTAGGATTTCTGGTGGGAATGTCCTCAGCAACGAAGTGGAGGCTCTGTGGGTTTCGACGAAGCAAAGCATGTCCTCCATTTGTTCCGCGAGGTCGTTCATTGCCGCTTGTATCAGCAAGATTTTCTTCTTTGCAGAACCGACAATGTTTCGGGAATATGCTACTTCAGAATCGGTTGCGGCACGGTTGGTCGTCATGAGTTCGGATGGCGGTAGTGGGAGTTCCGTGGATGGAATCGGCGAAGCGACAAGGACGAGGCAGGAGGGACAGCTGCAGTTTCGGCATGGCATAGTCCTTGCTGGCAAGTAAGAGATGGAGTGTCGGGGGGAGGGGGGGACGTGATGCTAGTAGAACTTATAGTAGGGTGTAGATGTTGTCTAGATCAGTGGGCTAGCCTTTCAACCACTGCAGCAGATCTCTGAGTTAGAGAACGAAATCAGTGCATCGGAGACTACCTGGTTATATGGTATGGAACCGGTCTGGTTAGGGCCAGTTAAATACTGAGATTAAGTCAATATTCCCGGAGGGCTGTTGGGTGTTGGCTTGAATGGGAGTTCAACCCATTACAACCAGTAGGGTTGAGATGAATACTTATTACCTTGAGGCTGGGGGAGGGAGCGCTCGTCAATGTTCGCGGCTCAAGTTCAACATCAGTGAACAGCATATCAGCACGTGGCCAAGCGGTGTCTGAAACCCATTCGGATTGAAATCCTTATTTATTATCCTCAGGCTCTCCAGGCGCGACTTACTAGCCCGCTTGTACCCGCTATGACGAGTCACATCGACAACCCGATTGTTCAGGATATGTAATGTTATAGTATATGTATATATCATACCTAGTCACCATCAATTTAGGGGATGCTCGTATGCATGAACCAACAGATACAACTGTGTTTACATGCCTGATCCCCATCCACAGGTAGCAGCCATCTAATCGTGAGGTGAATACCGCGAGAGGTGCCTTCTGCCACAAATCACGACAGAAATGACCATGTCTACCCCAATGTGCTGATGAAGTCCCCAGTGATTTCTTTTGTTTTTTTGAAGCCTTAAGCAGGATTTAGACTGATGAAAGAACTGTAAGAACGACAATGTGCCAAGCTCCTGAGGAAATTGACATTCAAAGTCGAAGACGAGGTCAGACACTGGGACTAACTGGTAGCTTTATGAGGAGACAGCTAGCTCAGCAGGCCTTGAGGCTTTGAGGAGCGAGGAAGAATTCGAATGAGTTTTCGCCAAAGTGGTAGTCTGTACCAATTTCAACTAGGAGTACCGTAATTGTGGCGAGGTTCTCCGATCCGCTGTGTGTGGCCGGCTCGCCGGCTGCACCATCTTCAATAAACACCGGATACGCACCCCACACTACAATTAAATACCCATCATGCTTAGGCTATCTACCCGCTGCGATCATGTCCGTTAGGGTGTTACGTGGATCACTCGCGTTGCACAGCGGCAGCTCTATAATAGATTGTCTTGACGAGAACAAGCGAGAAAGGAGGAATTGCGACGTGGAAAACTTGCGTGAAGCAGGAGCCGGATGTCATGCAAAGACACAAGAGCGAGAAGAACTTGATGAACTTGAGAAAAATGGTAGGGAGTCGGAGGGCATAGAGAGCCGGAATAATAAAATTTTCCTCAGGATAGATCAGGTTCCGAGTTGTTGTATTCGCAGGTTCCCAGCGCTAGATCCACGAGCGTCAGTGACTTGATCATGTCCATAGCGAGGTGCATTATGTTCCAATAGAATCCATACTTGATATTAAGTCCCTCAGATATGAATCGGTGAATTGACGGGGGTCCACTGAAAGACCAGTCTCGTGAAGCGAAGCAGTCCAAAACGAGTTTTTCAAGCAGGGGAACCTCCGCATCTTGTGGGCGGATGTCACGTCGCGATGCTATAAGCTCATCAAGGCTTTCCTCGCAGAACTCAGCCTGTCCCCTGAGGGAAAGAGTGCTGAGGCGAGGGAGGAGATCATTGGCGTGATTGAGGGTCAAACATTTCATAAAGTCATCCTCGATTACATGTTCACCACGCGCATACTTGAGATCAAGGGAAATGAGGGACGGCATGAATGCAAGGTAATCAACAATTTGGGTGGTAGAAACCAGAAGGTCGTCGAGCGTTAGGGCGATAAGATGGGATGAGGATCGCCCAAAGAATTTGAGCAAGGTAGGTCCTAGCTCTGACAGATAACGAGTGTCCATGAATGGTAAATAATCTGGGTCTGGGAGGAATCGAATCTCGAGATATTCAAGGGATAGGAAAGTGAGTGAGGAAAAGAACTCATTAATCTGGAAGTCCTCGGGGCGCCAATGTACGATCAGAGTGTTGAGACTATCACTGAACAAAGGGAAGGCAGTGAAAGTCAACCTTCCCCTGAGTGATATTCAAGTTTCACTCATTTACATAGTGATAGCTGAGTGAAATAAAAATCACTCATATTTAAGATGCCTCTATAGACATCAGTTTCTAGTAAATTTATTTAAACTCGAAGGAAATTTTGCATTGCATCGAAAGTTGCCCCGAGACATATTACATATTTTGTGTTGTAAGTAAAAACTAGATATCTGGGCTCGCAAGAAATAATGCCTCAAAGGGGTCGAGTGCGATCATCTCTCAGTGTCACAGGGGCGGAGGGCGTTCGGGGGTTTTGCAGCTGCTGTGGGTTTTCGTAGTTCACACTCCCTCTTTTAGCCTCGCAACATTGTTGCACACGTCAACTGACATGGTGAACGGTGTTGCGAGGGTGAAGGGGGTGTATGAGGCGGAAGCAAATCTCCAACTCCCTCGTTTACTACGAGAGAGGGAGGCGCGAGCGTGTGAGTAAGTGTGCACCTTACGCGCACCCCCAGAAACGGGAGGCTACTGTGGGGATGTGGGCGTGCATGTCATACAGCGGGGCAATCCGGAGGTGCACCCAGCCGGCGACTGTAGAGATGGATGTGCTCAACCAATCATAGACCGGATATGGGCCTCGTATCCCTGCAGCTTCGTAGAACGCGTGCCCTGGCCTCCAAGGTGCGGCACGCCGGACAGGGAAGCCATGAGTTGAGGTGATGGATAGCCGCCCGAGGGTGGGGCATTCGGGCATGGGGACAGAACATGGACGGGGAACGCGGGCTCTGGCCCAGGTGGCCAGCGTGCCCTCGCTAGTAGCTCCCAGCGTCACCACCCCCCATCCCATTTCCTCATCGTGCGATGCCCGGGTGCTTATGTACTCCCTTGTACTCCCTATTTCCGAGGGAGAGAAGGTTGGCACTCTGACCTCTCGTTTGTGAGAGAGGGAGGCGATGGAGATGTGGGCGTGTATGTTGTACGTGAGTAGTTGGGCGGATGCATGGGGCAATCCAGAGGTACGCGCAGCCAGCGAGAGCAAGGCGGGCCACGGGCTGTGTAAGGTGTTCAGGTATATTGTCTTCCTCTATTGCTGCAGTGTCGCTGCCTTGGCTCTTGGGATCATTATCTCACCACCCAATTTTGCCGTCTTGCAATGCCCAGACGCTGTGACGAGTCGTTGCCTAGAGGTTGGCAGGGATAAATGAGAGTGGAAGAGCGCCCAGAGTCGATGCTGTAGGCAGAGGCCAGCCGCGTCTGGGGGCAACCCACGATGTGCGCACCTGGGAGTTCTACGGGCGGACTTTGCCATCCACTATTGCTGGCGGGGGAGCGGGTACTGTATGCGTGGGCGAGTGAGTTGCCAATGTCATGTCGCATGTCATAGTGAAAGACCACGATGGGGAAGGTTGTTAGGCGGGCGAGTGCTGTTGATATATTTTGGGGGAAACACCTGAAGGAGGGTAGAGAAGTTCTGCGCAATCGACAGCACTCGCATGTCGGTTCCGATGTGTAGTGGGACTGGGGACTTAGAAGAAAAATCTATTGTGATCCTGTGACAGGATATCGTGACTGCGTGTGTGTGACTTGTGTTCAAACGCTCTCCATTGTCCAACCATCAATGTTCAATGTTCAGCCATCAGCATTCAACGTTCAACAAAACGTTTTTCAGGCCCTAGAATCTTGGCGCTCCCGCGAAGAGGACGACGGCTACTGATAAGTGTATATCCTAATCTTTCATATGTGTACTCATTGTGCCTTCGAGTTTTTACCCAACAGCTAGCACAAAAAACGGGTGGTAGCCTGCTGCCCCGCCCTCGCCATACTACCCTGCCTTCGCTGGATCCCCACCCCACTCTACTCTCGTCATGCTTCTCTGCCTCCCACCTCATCCCCAGCGCAGCATCTGGCTGCCCAGTGCACAACCGTTGGTGCAACCCCAGCCCCTTTACCATGCTGGCCCTGCCCACTGCTGCCCTACGCATGTTGTGGTTCCTCGACGGACGTCTGTAATTCAGAAGTGCACCTCACTATTCCCAGAAAAACGTGCTAACCCCGTCTATCTCCAGCGTGGCACTGTCAGCACCCCTCCACCACAGCAGCACCCTTGGCCCCCAATCTCGAGCGCTTCATGCGCATTGCTCCCGGCGTTGCCACCACTTGTTTCCTCCACCGGTGCCAACCCCTCCCCGCTAGCGCTTTCCCGCACTCGCGTGTGCACTCCTTCCATCCGTATTCGTGCGCCCATGCTTACCTTCTCTGTTGACACTCACCCCCCTCTCACTCCCTCCACTGGCACATGCCCTCTTCATCAACATTTACTTCATCAGCCCTCACCCCTTTGTCGTCCCTTACTAGTTGTTTAACGCTAGAATCAGATACAAATATTTAGTAGTAGTAAATGTTTAGTAGTACAAGATAATTAAATGATGTCCCATTTCTCCCTCCCTTCCCTCCCTTTGAAAGTCTGATGAAAATTGGATAGAATACTGTGGAAGAATATGGATAATAATCCAGCTCTTTTGTCATGAAACTCACTCAGAGTGCAATGAAATGGAATGAGTGACCCCTGGACAGATAGTACAGGAATCAGGTTCTCTCAATTTTCACTATGGATAGTGATATTCACTCTAGATCAAATGAAAATATCTTACAACTGAGTGAACATAACTGATTTCTGAGTGAGAGAATTAGTGGCTTTCATTATCTATCCTTTGTCCAGTGTATGACAACGGAGCTGAGGAAGTATCTCAGACACCGACCACCAAGCGGGGGTAGACATATCTAAGCAACATGCCCAGATATTCTTGGCGCATTCGAGTGCATAAAGGATGGCCCTGCTATCGGGAAGCGTGCAGTCTCGCAATTGTTCCCACGGAAGCATGATATTAGCAGGATTAAGGACACCCGCTAGCCGGATTTCAGTAAGCTGCGGAGCCCCCTCGCAAAAATCCAAGAACCCAATTTTGTCAGCGGATGATACCTCCAATTGCTTCAACGACTGGAGGTGACCTCTCACAGGTGCCACATCAGCAAAATGACATTTTTCTTACTGGTCTTTTATGGTCTTTCTTTGCCTTGGGTCTTAATTTAAGACCAAAAGTCTTTCCCAAGATCAAACTGTCTTATTTTGTAAGACCACTAAGACCAAAGCTGCCCACAAGCTTCAAGTTTTGATGTAAGTTTCAAGCAAAGTATCAAGTATGCGGGCCAAGCTTCAAGTTTCAATGCAAGTTCCAAGCAAAGTATCAAGTATGCAGGCCAAGCCTCAAGCTCATCTCCTAAGTTTCGTGCATCCTATCAAGATTCAAGCATGCCAATAAAGCTTCAAGTCGGCCCCAAGCATGAAGTTTACCACTTAAGCTAAAAGTTCATCACTCAAGCCTCAAGTCAAATTAAGAAGTTGAATAGATTATTATAAGACAACAATCAAAAGCAGTGTTCGATATTACTAGAATGCGAGCTCATTGGCATGATGATCCGAAAATTTATTTACAAAGAATGCCTGGAATGAATCTAATGAATCAGTATACTTGAACTCATGGGGAATGAACTTGTCATCGCAGACGCCGATTAGATGTGCAGCGTGAAGCACAGATTCTAAATGGATGATTGTCGTGAGTCGCTTCCCATTGCGGCCCAATTCGGGCTTGAAAATCCACATCCCAGTGTCGGGGCATGGCTCATCGTCGACTGGCTCAAACCATCGAACCAAGGCGCAGGGGTATTGTCGGATAATGGAGTACCGATGCTGGAATGCAGGTCTACAGATCAGAGATCAATCAGATAGCAGGGTTAGGTGACCCTGACACTGTGGTAGTTAACCAGGTAGATACTGTTGTATTCCAGTAGAGAACTACTCTACAGGGATACATGATATATATACTACATAACAGTGGCTGTGTAGCTGCTGTATATGTATCGTGAGACTGAGTTAATCATAATGGTGAATGATGATGGCATAATGGTGTGATATGGCGCAATCTGATCAGGTGATATCTCAACAGGTATTGTACTTGATGAAATGAAAACAAAAAGAACAACATAGCCTGGATGACGTGCAGGCCGCGCATTCCAGGCTGGTTTGGATCATTGTTGACAAACAGGCAGTCACGTCGTGCCGGGCCATTGTACCATGATGGGGTGGATCGGATGCATTGGCGAAGCATTCCCCCGATGCCGGAATAGTCACTGGGCGCATAATATGTTGCAACGGCTGAGTGATAAACTGATATTCGGCAATCAAGGATGGGGCGGTAGGATATTGGGGGGGATGGTCGGTGTCAACCTGGGCATCAGGATATAGTTGATCCATGAGGAAGTAATGAAGGTAGAGGTGGAAGTCGGGCTCGCGGATTCGTTGTGCAAGCCCATGGATAGTTTTTGGATATCCTTGGGCTAGAGGAACAACACGATCAGGTGTGGAAGGTGAATAATATTTAATAGAATATACCTTCACGCCTAGCAAGTCTTACTATTGAATCAAATCGTGGTTCATTCACAACTTCTTGCTCGCCGAAATCTTCAAAGTCATCAGTCGTCGGCGGTGAAGGAACCACGGGAGCTTGGGCCTGGAAATGGGGGGAAATGCATGGCCCATTGAGCATACCACGCGCGGCAAAGTCAACACGTGCAGCTGCTAATTTCTCAAGTCGTCGGTTAGTGACGAGCATTTGCTGGAGGGGCTGGTAGTGGTTTGAACAGCGCCAAGGTCCTTTATGGCCTTGATGTGTTTAGCCTCTGTAATCGATGAGCAAAGCCCATTTGGCGCGCCAAACATTTGGATGAGGAGACGATAATGCTTTGCTGAGTGTTGACGTGGGAGCGAAAACCCAGTAAGGCGGATGCCCGCCTCTCGAAAGATCTCGCGCTCGCGATGGAATCTTGTTAATGCATCATCAATTGCGTCGAGTGTTGCTTCATTAATTATATTTCGGTGCACTAAATAACAGAAGTCAAGAAATGCGCTCAGTGCACAAACCATTTGTGGAGGAACATGGCCATGAATAGCCGGGAGATAAACCTGAGGCATAGACACAGACATTAATAGGAAAGACGCTGAAAAGGCCCAGGACAAACCTTCATTAACGCTTTTGAATCATCACCAGTCCACTGCTTGAATCCACGGCCGTCAGGAAATTGACGAATACCAGGGAAGGGTGGAACAACTGCGATCCTACATACTATATTGTTAATCTCAATGTCATTGTCTTGTCAGTTCTAGACTCACCGGCGGTCGATGTCGGCCATGACGGCTGCAGCGTACGCTTCACCATGTACAGCCGTGAGATATTCACACACCCAAGTGACCAAATGGTCTTTGAATGTCCCCTTTATCAGTTGGTGAAGGAGATCGGGTGCCAGGAGTTCATGTATATTGGTGCGTGGAAAATGCGCTGTGAATGGCTAAGGGCACTTATGTTAACAATGGCAGACTCGGAAAATAAATGAGAGGTGAACGGTAGTCATGGAGATAATGCCATAATCGTTCAGAAGGGACTTTTCATCTAAGGCATCGATCAATAGGGCGGTGTGTTCATATGAGCGTTGCCCCGCAAGTTCACTGTCAAGATTGTTTCGAGGAGCCCGACAACTAGGGGTATTTCAGAACCCAGCGGTAGAAAAAGAATCATGATTTACCGCCCACACCAGCCCTGTACAACACACGCAAGTAGAACTTGCTCAGGATAATCTGCAATATAAGGACCTAGACCATATATAACACGGCGATAGTGACCATCAGGACACAATGTAATGTCCGGGACGGTCATATTATGATGGAGTGGCTCGAGTATGACCTGTAGCGAGGTGTGGAAGAGTTGCCGCCGAAAATTCCGGAATGCCTTGTCATTGGTATATTGCCGGTCAGCTAAAGATAATGAAATCAATTTAGTACAAGTCTACGAAGGAAGAGACTCACTTTTAGGGATAGAGAGAAATGCGGCAATTGACATGGCATGGGAGTGTGCCCGACGGATATTGTTATGTACATTACCAAGTGATGCATAAAGGGGGTAATATTCGTTTTGACCCGTCGCAACAGAGACTGTAGTTTTATCACTACTGAGAACAACAGGAACGAAGGTGGCCCCGTGTGTGAATGGATCTTCGCCAATGATATCAGCCTGCTGCCACGCCCAATTGCCAGACATGAGGTTCGACCACGTCCGTTCCCCATCTGGCCCAAATTCCTGCAACGGAGCGTAATCGATTTGGTTATTAAATTGGCGGTTGGAGAGTTGATACCGAATGAGCTCGCGTATGTCGCGATACCATACTTCATATTCAGCAAGCATCCAAGGTGGGACTTTACCAGCGGGACGTGGTCCCATGTATGTTATGCTGAATCTTTTCCAGGGAATATCGCCGACGGCAATCTTGTCAATGGTGCGATACATATCATTCTTGTCCGCAAATGGAGGCCCTGAATTCCCATTGAGAGAAGCTGCCCAAAGATCAAGGAGTTCGTTGATTTGAGAGCCTGACATCTGATTCTTCCGGTAGAGGAAGTCGGCAATCTCAAACTGGGCGCGGTCGGGAAAGGGGTCCCAGTTTGTCGGCATTTTTGAAATGGGACGGGGCTTGGTTCCGGGAGGTAGGTTATTCCCATATATATCACAGGGAGTTCCTTAATGCATAAAGTTTTAGCCCGATGTGTAAGTGGCAGGCTAAAGACTTACCGTCAAGGAGGGGATGTCGTAGAGTGCACCCGGAAGGTTGGTCTTCCGGCCCCGGAATCTCACCACTGTCACCATCAAGTCCATTCATTTGGGCATCCGCATCAAGTGGGTGTGGCTGGCTACCGCCACGGTGATCTTCTTGCATTTCGCGGCGGGTACTGGGGACCCTAGCGTGATCGCTGATAAGCAAGCTTATTGTTTAGGGGTTTGCAGCTCACATCTCTACTGATATTGGGCGCATTGGGCGCACTCTTACAGTACCGATCGCACCCATTCCGCTCCGAACGCGTCGAGATCGCGCTTCGATTCCGGTTCTGGCCGTATCTTCCGCATGTCTCTCGCATTGTTCCTCATCGGTCCGCAGCTCCATTACATAGTATTACCTACATTCTACTATACCTCATGGCCGTTTAGCTCCGATATATAGAGACCTCAGTAGACACCTAGAATAACAAGCTTTTGGCTCGCATCTCAGTCGCGCATTGGCGCGTCCTCTCTCTTCTATAGGGCTGTGCCCTCGCATTGAAGTCATGACTCTTGGGCTAGGCACCTCTTGCTAAACAGACACCCACTCGCAAACTGCGAAACACACAGGTTAGGTTTGGTTTTGCCACCTGGCCGCAGTGTCACATCATCGCGCTCTTGACCATGCGCCGAGTTTTGGTGGCGGGTAAGGCCACTGCGCAATGTAAAACCCTCTTGGCATTTTGGAGATGTGCCAAGAGTGCAGATGAATAGACGTGCTTTGTGGCTTTTCCGAGCCATAGGCACCGGAAGGCCTGGGTAAATAGAACTGTGAGAGCTGTAGATTGCCGGATTATCACAAGCTGGACGCGCTATGCTATTACGGCTGGGCTGGAATTTTGATAGGGCGGCTATAAAATATAAAAATATGTAGGCCAAGGCTTGCAGCATGCCGACGAGCTTGGAGTGATTTAGCTTGGAGTGACTGAGCTTGAAGAACTTAGAAAATTGCACGAATATCCGCGAGCCCTAGTATTAGTAGCCAAACGGAACCACGGTATGCGGACTTCTAACAGCCGAACGGGACCCGTGAACAGACTTCAACCGAATTGACAAACCACACACCTCCGTCAAATTTTCTCCATAGTACCAGTAAACCCTAGCAGAACATGTCGACATGCGTCACTCGTCCTACCAACAAAACTGCGCATCCCGGCCTTATTGATGTTGATGAGAAGGTAGGGCATGTCACGAGTTAACCCGCAAGTAACCTGGATCTGCAGTCACAAGTACTTGCATGTGAAAAACTGATACCTGGATCTGCACAAGTTTTATACTTGTGAGATCTGGATCCACAGGTCATTTACTTGTGAGTATCCAAGTACTTATGAGTTCTAAATACTTGCAGGTACTCGCAAGTTACTCACAGGTTACTTATTGGCTTTTGGAAACTGGCATACCCTTGAAAAACCCGCCCCTAACAAGCTATCACATAAATAACCATCAGTTCCGCACCAAATCGGGACTTTGAGGGGTCTATCGGACGCTCCTAAAGGCCCTTATGAATTCCAAAAGACCCGACAGGGCTAGCTATCCCCATTCTTAAGTTATAGGGTGCGCGCTCCAGGGGGAAGGAGGAGAAGGTCATGTCATGGAGTCAATTCTGCACCGGAATGTATGATTGTGGGACGCATTAAACACTAATTCATGAGCTAAATCCGATGCGCATAGCGCGAGAGACATCGGTATCTCCGATCCTGAGATACAGAATGATAGTCTGCAAGATTGCGCGTACCGTGGGATCGAGGATACCGATGCCTCTCGCGCTATGCGCATCGGGTTCTGCTCAGAAAATAGTGTTTAATGCGTCCCACAATCATACATTCCGGTGCAGAATTGACTCCATGACATGACCTTCTCCTCCTTCCCCCTGGAGCGCGCACCCTATAACTTAAGAATGGGGATAGCTAGCCCTGTCGGGTCTTTTGGACATTCATAAGGGCCTTTAGGAGTGTCCGATCGGCCCCTCAATAACCAAAAGCCTGCACCAACCCACTGATTTTAAACCTGTGGGTGGGCAGGTTACAACCCATATGGGTGCAGGTATGGGACACCGTCTGGATACCCACAGATGTACCCATGCCATTGCCTATTACAGGGTGGCCCAGGTAGCTACAGATATATGTACATGTGAGATTAGGTGGAAATTTTTTACATGGAAGTGAGTGGGGAGCAAGGAATTGCACCCAACATATGGCTACAGGTCATGGCAAGTACTTGCCACAAGTACCTGTTGTTCAAAATTTCAAACCTGGACCTGCAAGGACTTGTAGCCACAGGTGATCTGGATCTGTGAGTCGCCATACTCACAAGTATTCCCACGGATCAACTTGTACTGACTCACAAGTTACTCGCACTCGCGACATGCCTTATGAGAAGGTCCTCCGAAGGTCCACATGAAGTCATGCAGAAACCAAGGCTGAAAAAATTGCTGGGGTCGAGGCGAAACAAAAGGCCGCCATAGAAAAGGCAGCTGCCCTCCAAATGGTAGGAGACTTCGAGGCTGAGATGGCAAAGGCGGACCAAGAAAACGAGCTGAATGCAGCTCGTCCACGCCCTAAGAAAATCACGAAAGTTAATCGAGAAAAAGGTATGAGGAATAACATCAACTTAGCCAGTCATTAACAACGACCACTAGTTGCAACCCTCGACAACACTGTGGATGAGGGAGGAGACGAGGAACAGCGCAACATCGATGGGCCAGAAGATGAGGAAACGCTACTAGAGGAGGATGACGAACATCATGAGATGGAGTTGGATCCCAAGGCCAACGAACAGCTCGATAACAAGGAGGACCACGAGGAACAGATTGATGATGACCAGGAACCCCTGGACGATGATGACGAGGATCTGGAATGTGAGGGGTATCCTGGAGATGATGATGTTGATGACGTTAAGGGGGCCTATGTGGATGATGATGATCTTGAAGACACTCCAAATGACTCAGACGAGGATGATCACATGAAGGAAATCGACGAGACGCCAACGAAGATAGGCAAGCCAAATGCCGGAAAACCTAAAGCAAAAGTACCAGCAGCATTATACAGGACACCGAACGGCCGAGATACCAATATCGACGCTGACTTAGCAGAGATCTTGGAGTCCACCACGCAGCATGGAAAACGCAAGGCCTCAGCCGCGTTGACACCAACCAGGTTTGTTATTGTATCACAAAGGCTTCAATATTACTAATACATGGACTTGGAGCTTCAAAAAAAACAAACCGGCACCGCCGTCAGGGATACACGCAGGCTGGACCCCACCGGCATCTCAAGCACGTCAACCAGCCAACAAGGCTGTCAATATTCAAACACCCAGATCTTGCATCAAAGGACCAGCGGTGAAACCTCGTCCAATTCAAACACCCAAACCTCGCCCTACTCAAAGATCCAATTCCCATCAAGCTAAATCTGCAAAAGCTGATGAACATGAAGATTCGCCATCTGATGATGGATACAAATATGGTGGGTTTATTGGAAGTGATGAAGACAAGGACATCGAGGCCAGCCCGTTCAACCTCCTGCTAACACAGCAACCAAAGAAGGAACGAGTCAACGGCGTGGTAAGTAATCTCGTATACGTGGCATCAGAAAAATCTAATGCTGTTTCAGTCTCTTATCAAAGTAAACCACCGACTCCGTTGATAAGCGCGCTGTGCGCTTATGGGTTCGCAGCACACATCTCTTACTGATATTGGGCGCTTTAGGCGCACATATCGCATTCGTACAGCACTGATCGCATCCATTCCGCTCCGAACGCGTCGAGATCGCGTCTCAATTCCGATTCTAGTGGTAGTCTTCGCATCCTTATCGCATCACTCCCCACGCGGATCGCATTCCATTACATAATTTACTTACCTATTTACTGTACCTCATGGCCGTTTAGCTCCGATATTTAGAGAGCTCAGTAGCTACCATGATCAATAAGAAAAGTCTTCACCTCTCAGTTCGCACTTCGCATGATTCGCATGCAACACTCCTTTAGGGCAGAGCCCTCGCGTTGATCTCGCCACAGTTGGGCTAGGAAGTCTCTCTGATTTCGGACAACACTCGCATCCACAAGACCTTATCTAGGTACTTGTGTTATGTGTTGGTTTTGTGGTTGGTTTTGGCCACAAGCCTCGCAGCATATCACCGTAAGGCTGCTAATGTAGCCTCCAGCAATTCATCAAGTGTCACCACTACACCCCCACGCACATCAAAAAGGTATGGGAATAATGATCTCCCAGTAAAATGTCTCGATCGCTGGCAGAGGGAGTTCCTTCCGCGGTGGCTTCACATCATGGGTACAAGTGAGACGCCCTGGTTTACTGACATCGCGGCTGCCCAGAAGCTGTGGGATACCATCTTCACCAAAACCCCCAGGACTCTCAAGCCCACTGGCGAGGTGGTATTTTGTGTCGTAAGTCTGTCTGTGCACAGCTGAGTACCTGGCTAATTCATTCATGCTCCAGCTAAAACAACGAACATATGAGTGGCGTAACCAGTTTGCTCTCCATGCCGCCCATGCTGTGGAGGCGTTTTGGAGGACGGACCCTGCCTACAACAAGCCGGCCAACCGTGCATCATATGTGGCATGGGCAATTCCGGAAAACTCTGATAATATTATGCCACTTATCTGGGCCCGCGTTGATGAACGTGATCCCAAAAATATTGTAAGTGATTCATTCGCTGCACTGGTCAAATTAACACTTAATTTTAGGTTTACACGGGAAAGTTCCGTGCGGGGCCCATTATCTATATGTTTGCCTTCCACCACCTCCTTGCAACCTTGACTGTTCCTTTGGATCGCCGCGGGCCTGACAAGCCGGTAGGGGCCTTAGCGCTGGCAACAACTGCGGTATCTATTTATCTCACTCTACTTAAATGTAATTAACAAGGTGGCTGTCTTCTATAGGTTGAGCGGGCCTTTGGGGCCTGGGCTACCAGCGAATTCGTTGCCTTTGGGCCAAGAGAGAAGTTCACATCGCTTTTGGCACCAAAAACAGCACTCTACATTGAGGATCTCAAAGCCGTTGTTCTAGGATGGACCAAAATTGAGGCGGCGGGGGCGGCTTTGTTGGAAAATCAGAAGAAGCAATTAGCACTCCCGAAAGCTCCGTCCAGCAAACGCCCCAAAGCCCCCACACCCTGTAGCCTGGTTGTGGACGCTGATGAGGCTGATTAGCGCTGTTATTTACATTTCCCACCAATATAAATTTCATTTTTGCTGCTCTTTGATGGTCTTAATGCGAGCTTGACGTGTGTCTTGAGTAGTGTTTTAAAGTCCGGTTAAGTCCGGTCTTTTGCCTTATTTGGAAAAGACCGGAACCGGAACCGGTCCCTGAATTTCCCGATTTGGAAAAGACCGGACCAGAACCGCAAAAAACCGCAAAAAACCAGTCTTAACCAGTCTTAACTGGTCCTCAGTCTAAACCAGTTATGACTGATTATAACTGGTTAAGACTGGTCTTTTTGCCATATATGGCACTCAAAAAGGGTCCATGACATAATATCCCACCAAACATAATCATTATTCACAAGTAATGCATGTGCACAGGTCAAATATCTAAGAAATTGCAGTAAAAACAGGTTCTCAGACTCATTTCTCAAGGGTTTCTCATGGTATTTGGGGGTATTTGGGGGTATTTGAAGGGTGTATATGTGGCTGTGCTAGGACCGGTCTAGACCGGTTTTAACCGGTCTATTTGGACCGGTCTTTTCCGGTCTTTTTTCACCCAAGGGCAGAGGACCAGGTGTCAGGACTTGTCTTTTTCTTTTCTTTTTCCAACTCTTTTTCATCTTATCTAATCTCTTATCTATAGGTTATCTCATCTTATCTCTGTAGTTATCTTATCAACATCACGTGACTGCTTATGTAAGCCAAACCGCGGTTTTGCATCATGTAGTACACATGTCGTTTGTACATATTATATTCACGGGCTCTTAGGATTAGTATATAGTTTCATTGTTTGTATGTTCGTCTCTCAACTTGATTCTCTTTGGTTTCCGCTATAACAAGTGGGACTTAAGTCATTCATCTTCATTCATTCCAACGCCCTTGAGTATTCTTGAGAGACCGCATGCCATTATCGGTGTTTTAGCGTGTCCTTACAGAAGAATCAAGTTCCTTTCTGTGCCCTCTCTCATCGTCTAACTTTTCGCTTGTCCAACGACACTTCGAAGCGCGTGAAACAATATCACGCTCAAAGAGTATTAGTCGTTCGGTGTAAGCACATCCCTACCCGTTCATCATTAATCCCCACGACTGCAACAGAAATCAATCGGACAGTTGCGATCTAATTGCTCTGCCGTGCGATTCTCTTCTGGCAACAACTCTTGCAACGTGGTTGAGATCTAATTTCTCCGCTAGCATTATAAGAGTCTGCAAGTCCCATTCCCCCGTTGCGCTTGGATTGGTTATTGACCAAGGCAACATCCGACACTCTCTCACTGCACGTTGGCCCACACCTTGCGCAGGATCAGCGTTTAAGGGTTAGCCGCGTGTAACAGTCCGCCTGGTCAGGCTCTCGCGGAACACTCTCGCATCATTTTCCTACAATCACTAGAGGAGTAGTGAGGTTTCGAACCTCCCTCGCTAGTTGATTCCTGTTTGCGTTTGAGGTTGCACTCTCGCATCCTATTGCTATGTCCTCGCCCAATATTTCGGGCTATTCTCCCGTTCCACACCCCTTCATTTGAAGCTGGTGATCACCGCCGGTCTACTCGATTAAGTTCGGACCCGCGGCCCCCTTCATATTTCTTTCCCATCTTCCCTACGAACGCCCACAAATCATGTCTACTCCTACCCCCGCCGAAATCCTCCAAGCCGCCGGACAACAAGCCGGCCCGTCTCAACCACAGGGTCCTGAATACACCAACCCTTGGGAAGAACAGACCACGTACCTGAATACGAAAATTCAGGAACTCACCAAGACGATGGAGATGATGATGCAGATCTCCAAGGTTCAAAACGAGAAGCTTGACGCTCTCACCGGTCAACTGGCAACGAGATCTCGTCCCCTCCTCCACCGCCACCTCCTCGTTTCCCTCCTCCTCCTTCCCGACGATCTGAATATCCCGGCTTACAAAGCTTCGGAGCTCATGTTCGTATGCCAAAGATGGCAATACCCCCGGCTTTTGATGGAGAATGGCAAACGCGGAATCATTTGAAACCGCTTGCAAAATTTATATGGCAATGCGCAATCAGGAATTCCCCGATTATACGCATCAGGTTTTCTGGGTGCTTTCGTTATGTCAAACGGGCACAGCGGCATTATGGCGTGACCAAATGGTCAAACATCTTACGGAACGCGGCGTTTCCCCGGATAGCACTATGGATGGCTTCTGGGACCTATTTAGGAGAACATTCGGAGATCCCGATATTCAAAATACAAAAATTTTTAAATTACGGACAATCTCACAAGGAACCAAAACGGCGGACGATCATGTCCATGAATTTGAACGTATCGCAGATGGATCTGGCTATGTTGAGGTAGCCCTGATTCAGGAATTTAAACGGTCCTCAACAAGGCTTACGGGATAAAATATCACTTGGCGAATACGACCCCAAACAATCGATGATTGGTATGAACGCGCTAAATTGGTGATCGACAATGGCGCCAACATCAGAGTGAACAAAAACTCTATTCAACGGCAACCACGTCAACTGGCAGATTCAACACTCACAACCGGCTAGACAGCAAACTACGACAACGTCATCGTCAACAGTCCCTGCACCACGAAACTACTGGCCACCTCGTCAACAAACCCAAGCTCCTGCAAATACGGTACCCGCTACAACGGCTACACGCAACCCGGACGCTATGGATGTTGATCGCGGAACTCGACGCCCGTCATTTGTTATAAATGTCGTAAACCCGGTCATGTAATGGCAAACTGCCCATCATCGCTAAACGTTAGAGGAACGTACACCGAACTTGAAGATTATTTCAAACGCAAGTTCAATATTACCGAATCACGCGGCGGTAATCCCTCAACCCTCACTCACGTTGCCAATTCAACGTCGAGTATTGTGAAGTCCCACCACACCGTCTTTTCCAACGGCGCACAGTGAAATCTCCACCTGTCGCGTCAAATAAATGTTTTCTGCTCTTTCAGTCGATAATTTAGAGAATACGTCTTCCAATGTAACCGTATCTCAGGGGGTCTCCCATAAGGAGCTTGGCGGTTCAACACCGTGCTTAATTCCCTTCAATTCATCTATTTCGACACAAAGAACAGAAAACGGAGATAAAAATATTTAAGTGGTTTTGGTAGTCGGATAGGTGTCCGTCCTGCTAGTCAGGGTCCCGGCACTACGATTATGTCAACCCACCAAGATTCCTTAAATGGAACATCGGTCCGTCCCGGAGCTGGTAACTCCGTGGGTCCCGGCCGTATCGCCTCTGAGCGTCTTGGTACTATTTATAGAGAACGTTATTTATTCGCACCCTGAATCTGGAACGAGAACTGAAAATGACGGTTAATATATCCACTCTCGATACACATGAGAACGCGTCAGTTCAGGCCTTATTAGATTCAGGAGCCACTGGTTCATTTATCGATCGGAAATACGTCGAACAAATGGGATGGAAAACTCAAGAACTTAAATATCCCATTAAAGTTTTTAATGTCGACGGAACCCTTAACCAAGGCGGCCAAATTTCACGAGAAATCTATCTCATGATAACGCATAAAGGTCACAAAGAGAAAATGGTATTTGAAGTGACCGACCTTGGTAAAACCCCGATGATCATTGGACACACATGGTTAAAGAAGCACAATCCATCTATAGATTGGGCTACTGGTGCGATAGAATTCTCACGATGTCCCCCGAATGTAATGTCCGCATTCGCGAAATGAAAACCCAAAAGAAGCGCAAAGCAATCGCCGATCGATGGAAGTATAAAGTCTCGATCGAAGAAGTTGATGATGAAGATCATGATCGAGTGATCGGAGGTCTAATAACCGAACAAGAAGGCGCGCTTCTTGATGAAATAAACTTCGATGATATTACCCATGAAATCGTTGAAGAACATTTCGTAAATGCAACATCTCATGAACCTGAAGTATTCACAGACGAACCAGGTCTGATGGATAAAATTCCCCGACGTTTCCGACGATGGCTAAAGGTGTTTGAAAAGAAAGCTTCCGAACGAATGCCTGAGAGAAAACCTTGGGATCACGATATTGAACTCAAACCAGGGTTTGAACCCAAGAAAGCAAAAATCATTAATCTCTCCCCATAGAACAAAAGGAAGTCGATGATTTCTTAACCGATCAACTTGCCAAAGGATATATCCGCGAAAGTAAATCACCTCAAACTTCAGCGGTCTTCTTTGTACCCAAAAAGGATGGAAAGAAACGTATGGTACAGGATTATCGTCAACTCAACGCCTGGACTATTCGTAATAATTATCCTTTACCAATGATCGCGGATCTCATTGACAAAGCGGGAAATCAAAATGGTTTACTAAACTCGATCTCCGATGGGGATACAATAACGTTCGTATGAAGGAAGGCAAGGAATGGCTCGCGGCATTTTCAACTCACCGCGGCTCTTTCAACCACTCGTCATGTATTTCGGGCTCACAAATTCACCCGCTACATTCCAAACCATGATGAACGCTTACTTCGAGAACTTATTGATGAAGGACACGTTGTAGTGTATATCGACGACATTCTTATCTTCACAGATACCCAAGAAGAGAATGAACGCATTACCGAACACGTACTTCAAATCCTACTGGACAACGACCTTTTCCTTAAACCAGAAAAGTGTCTTTTCAGTCAGAATCAAATCGAGTTTTGGGCCTTATTCTTGGAGATGGAGAAGTCCGAATGATGGAAGAGAAAACCGACGCGGTAAGAAATGGCCTGTTCCAAAAACAGTCCGTGATATCCGAAAATTCCTCGGATTTGCAAATTTCTATCGCCGGTTTATTGAAGGTTTCTCAAAACTTGCCACGCCTCTTAACAATTATTACGAAAAGATTCGAAATTCGAATGGACGGAAAAACAACAATCCGCATTCGATATGCTCAAACATCGTTTCACTTCGAATCCTATATTGTACGGCAGACCCTTCAAAACCTCTTCGCGTGGAATCGACGCTTCGGACTTTGCTACGGGAGGATTTTATCTATGTTATGTGATGACGGTAAATGGCGTCCATGTTCTTATTATTCCAAATCTCTTTCAGATGTTGAACGTAATTATGATGTACATGATAAGGAAATGTTAGGTATATACGTTGTCTTGAAGCATGGCGACATTATTTAGAAGGATCCAAACATACTATAGACATTTGGTCGGACCATAGAAACCTTACTTATTTTATGACTAGTAAAAAACTGAACCGTAGACAGGCACGATGGGCTCTTTATTTATCTCGTTTCGATTTTACTTTAATTCACAAGGCAGGATCCTCGATGGGAAAAGCGGATGCACTGTCCAGGAGGACAGATCATAAAGAGGGAGTGGATTCCGATAACGACGACGTTACGCTTCTTAAACCAGAATTCTTTTCGATTAAAGCATTACAACAAGGTCATGTCTTGATCGGAAGTGATGAAGAATCCATTCTTTCCAAGATCAGGAAATCTAAGGAGTACGATGAATCAGTAGTCAAGGCAATCGAAGAACTCAAACGATCGCCCACCAAACGTCTTCGCTCTGACGAATGGTCTGAAGAACAGAATCTTATTCTATTCCGTGGAAAAGTCTATGTACCACAGAATACCGATCTTCGACGAGAAATCGTTAAACTCCACCATGATTCCGGTGTGGCAGGACATCCCGGCCGTTTCAAAACCCTTGAACTTATTTCTCGTAATTATTGGTGGCCCGGGATGACTAAGTTTGTCAATTCCTATGTCGACGGCTGTGACAAATGCCAACGATATAAAACATATCCTGCCCCCCCAGTCGGAAAACTTGTATCTATGCCTACTCCGGTTGAACCGTGGAAAGCTATCTCTTGCGATTTCATTACAGGACTTCCAGAAAGTAACGGTTATGATGCTATTGTCGTAGTCGTTGACCGTGCTTCAAAAATGGCTCACTTTATTCCTACCACCTCTCAAACCTTGACGACCGGTCTCGCGAAACTCTATCATCAATATGTATGGAAGCTCCATGGTTTACCAGATTCGATAATTTCGGATCGTGGCCCTCAGTTTGCGTCATCTATGATGCGTGAATTGAATTCGCTACTTGGTATTACTACTAACTTATCAACGGCTTATCATCCTCAGACGGACGGTCAAACGGAACGAGTCAATCAGGAAATTGAAGCATATCTACGATTATTTATATCACATCTTCAAAGCGATTGGATCGATTGGATTCCTTCAGCCGAATTCGCTTACAACAACGCCACGCATTCATCGACAAAAATATCACCCTTTTATTATGTCAATGGACGTCACCCACGCATGGGCGTTGAACCAATTCGTCAACCCACAAACGAATCGGCAGCTGAATTCACCAGTCGAATGAAGAAGATACAAGAAGAAGCTCAGGCAGCTCTAATTAAATCGCGCGACGAAATGAAACGTTTCGCTGATCAACACCGAGGAAAAACAATCCAGTTTAAAGTCGGACAAAAGGTTTGGTTAGAAACCAAGGACCTGGATCTCAAACGACCCTCGAAGAAACTCACAGAACGCCGAATTGGTCCATACGAAATTCTCGAACTAGTAGGAACCAATGCGGTAAAACTCAAATTACCTGCCTCGATTAAAATTCACCCCGTCATCAATATCTCGCGCATTCGACCTTATACGCCCTCATCCATTCCAAATCAACAACCCGAACCACCTGTGCCAGTACAAATCGACGGAGAATTTGAATATACGGTAGAAGAAATCCTCAATTCTCGTATTAACGGTAAACGACTTGAATATTGGGTCAAGTGGGAAGGATATACCGCCGAACACAACACTTGGGAACCGATTTCGAACTTGAAGAATGCGATGGACCTTGTTAACAATTTCCATAAAAAAAATCCATCTGCACCACGAAAAATTAAACTCGCCGTTACTCAAGATGAATTCTTATCGATGTTCCAACCTTACGAGAATTTCACCGTCCCTGTCGAAAGAGCTTATTGTTTTCATAGATAGTGATGCGCGCCCTTAGGGGAGTGTTGGCACCTATCTGGCCGATGAAGAAACAGTGCATCTTGTTATTTTCCTTGGAGAGAAAAATCCTAAAGAGGGAGTTATGTCAGGACTTGTCTTTTTCTTTTCTTTTTCCAACTCTTTTTCATCTTATCTAATCTCTTATCTATAGGTTATCTCATCTTATCTCTGTAGTTATCTTATCAACATCATGTGACTGCTTATGTAAGCCAAACCGCGGTTTTGCATCATGTAGTACACATGTCGTTTGTACATATTATATTCACGGGCTCTTAGGATTAGTATATAGTTTCATTGTTTGTATGTTCGTCTCTCAACTTGATTCTCTTTGGTTTCCGCTATAACAAGTGGGACTTAAGTCATTCATCTTCATTCATTCCAACGCCCTTGAGTATTCTTGAGAGACCGCACGCCATTATCGGTGTTTTAGCGTGTCCTTACACCAGGACTGCAGGTCCGGTCTTTTCCGGTCCTAGTCCGGTCTGGTCCGGTCTTTTTCTGGTCTAAAAGACCGGACCTTCAAACACTAGTCTTGAGGAGCTTCAAACCGCCTTGATTCTGGCCTTGTATAAGATCGAGGGTCTTTGGAAAGGTAAAATGATCTGGGATAAGATCAATGCAAGATTGGTGAGCTTGCGCAAGACTGCGAACTTGAGTAAGACAGAATATCTTATGGCCTTTGGGATCTTGAATAAGATTTCCAGTCTTGAATAAGATATACATATTTTGGTAAGAAAAGGTACATAGCTTAAATAAGACTGCAGGTCTTGGGTCTTATGCGTCTTGAATAAGATATACATATCTTGGTAAGAAAAGGTACATAGCTTAAATAAGACTGCAAGTCTTGGGGCTTATATGTCTTGAACAAGACAGTTCAAGACCTGAGCAGTCTTAATAAGAAAAGGTACATAGCTTAAATAAGACCGTCTTATATGTCTTATAGGTCTTGTATAAGACCTATAAGATTTTGGTCATTTTGCTGATGCAAAATAGAATGGTGGTCCGGTTTGAGGGCAAGATCTACTCGTTCCCAGCGATGTGCGTGTGGGATAAGAGCATCTAAAACTGACACATCATCCAAAGATAAATCCAATTTCAAATCAAGTGGCAATTCCTTCGACCGGTTCACCCATAAGTCAACCATCGGCGTGGAGGAGGAAATTTTGGTCCACAATTGCGGGGTATCCAAGACGATCGCCCTCCATTGAGAGCATATCCACATCAGATTTAGAGGCGGCTCAGGGTGTGTGGGCATGATCCAGGGATCTGTGACTATATTGATATATTCCGTAAAGATAGCTACTAAGAGCTCCGGCGGGAACGCCTTCAGCGGCGAAATGGAGGCCCTGTGTATGTCGATGAAGTGAAGAACGCCCCCCATCTGTTCCACGAGGTCGCTCATTGCCACTTGTATCAACGAGATCTTCTGCTTCGCGGATTCGATAATGCTTCGAGAACGCTGATGTGACACTGCGGCCAGGTGGCAAAACCAAACCTAACCTGTGTGTTTTGCAGTTTGCGAGTGGGTGTCTGTTTAGCAAGAGATGCCTAGCCCGAATTCGACGAGATCATAAGAGGGCACTGCCCTAAACGAGAGTGGAATGCCAAAGCATGCAAGATGAGCTTTGAGCTCTAATGGGAACTTGTATTAATGGTTGTGGCTACTGTCTCTATATATCGGAGCTATCGGCCATGAGGTATGGTAAATAGGTAAGGGAACTATGTAATGTAATGCGATCCGAGTGCGAAGTGCTGCGATCAACATGCGGAGACTACGGCTGGAATCGGAAGAAGCGCGATCTCGACGCGTTCGGAGCGGAATGAGTGCGATCAGTACTGTAAGAGTGCGCCCAATGCGCCCAATATCAGTAGAGATGTGAGCTGCGAACCCCTAGACAATAAGCTTGCTTATCAACGCGCCACTTCGGAATTAGTTGCAGCCCGGTTGGTTGTCATGAGTCTGGATGGCGGTAGTGGGAGTTCCGTGGGTGAAATCGGCGAACCCGCGAGGGTGAGACAGGAGGGACAGCTGCAGTTTCGGCATGGCATGGTCCTTGGTGATGAGTGGAGGCAATAGAGGTATCAGTGGTGGGGATTGTGGTCCTATGGTCACTTGGATTGGGCTGGCCTTCAACTTCGACCGCTGCAATAGATGTCTCTGAGTCAGATATCAAAACCGACTTGTCGGAGGTACCTGATTAAAGTGGTTGGTACGCAACCGGTCTGGCTTGGGGCTAGTTTAATACTGAGATTGGGTGGATCTTGCTGGGGGGCTGTTGGGTGTGGGCTTGAACGGGTTTCCGGGGATGTTTCAAGTTTCAGCCACGCCGCAATCAGTGGGAAGTCACAGTTTGAGCATTTGAACACTCACTACTTTCGGCTAGGAAGGAGCAGCTGTGCTTATCAAATACCCTGGCTCTATATCCACCATTCGGAAAGGTACGAGTGGCGGGGTCCAGATGGTCTCGCAAGTTAACAGTGATTCGATGCGTGATCGCAAGACACATCACGACATGCATGGCGGCGCCTGAAAATTTATGTAACAACCCACGAGGGGTGTCAAGCTCATGACGGTAAATTTTCACTACTGCATCTATCTGGCCAGCGCCGCGTCCCTCCCCCCAAAAAAAAACAGAACATGGACTCTTGACCCCCTCCAAGTACGACCTAGCAGTCCGTTCATATACAGCTTATCGATCAGGCTCTCCCGATTGAAAACAAGGACTCCATTGTCCCGCAGGCTTACCGTGGATGGTCAACGACTGGTGGATACGAGAGACACATAGGTGGGTGATATAGTCCTATGTTACTTGCTCGGAGTGCCCGCTGAGGCGATTCAGCTCTTTATCAATCAGGTTACCTGTGTTGGGCGTCGTACCCCCACGGCTCATGGTCGTCTACTAAGCACTGCATTCGTGTCTCCTCGTTGCCAAGAACTCGCGGAACCATCAGTGCCCGGCTCTCTGCGCAGATCACTTTTAACCGCGCTCAGGCCGTTCTTTGCAACCTCCCGTTTCAACATCAATATGGGAGCCGCCAAACCCAACCCCTCCCTGGGCGATGCGGCATCGAGCAACTCCAGCTGGCTATCCTATACATGGGGCAACATTCATGACTCCTAGCCTTGACCTCACCGTCGCGGGATGTCACACCCCAAAGATGAACCTCCTTCCCGAGACATGAGTGAGCAAAGTAGGTGGATGGATGGGGTCTATCGAGTGAGCGGTAGAGTACTTTGTAGTGGATGAGACGGTGAGGAAGAAGAGCAATGTGGGGGAAGGCAAGAGCAATGTGGGAGAAGGCAAGAGCAATTCCCTTTATAAGCTCGCGCCGTGGGAACATTTCGTGATGTGCGCAACGATATTCACGGGTGATGTCCGGATCCGGGACGGGCATGCGAGGGCACTTAAGAGCGCCCAAGGGCGGCACACCAAGGATGAAGAGAGAGGGCTGCGAGAGGGGTCATTTTCGCTCAGGCTGTTCTAGTGTCGCCATCCACGGCGGCCACCTTACATTGTAGCCATCTTACTGTGGCGTTTTCGGAACTCTCAAGCACGCGAGTATTGATTCTACCATCCCATGCGACATTCATGACTCCTAGCCTTGACCTCGCCGTCGCGGGATGTCGCGCCCCAAAGATGGACCTCTTTGCCGAGACATGGACATTTTCGCTCAGGCTGTTCTAGTGTTGCCGTCCACGGCGGCCACCTTATGTTGTAGCCATCTTACGCAAGTCTACCATCCCATTCCGATTCGGATCTATACATCTCCCAAACTGCCACCGCTCCAACCAATACCACACATACATGCTGCTCTGCCCTCGCCTTCTTCAGTGCCTGCTGGCTGCATCAGGAAAGTTACATCTGTCTTATGTGTCTTAATTTATCTTATTTCACTTATTTTGTCTTAGGTCTTATTCTGTCTTAGCTAAGACAAAATATCTTAGGCTTAAGACGAAATAAGTTTTTAAGGCATTCAAGTTCCAATCAAGTCCCCAATAAGTGATTGGGCATAAGTTCTAAGACCAAGCCCTAAGGCAAAAGCCATGTACCTCTTTATAAGTTACTCAGGACTTATATAAGACAACTTAAACTTATGAGCCATCTTAAGCAGTCTTATTTGAGGCCAATCATTATTAGTACCATTGAAATAAATACATGATGAATAGTATCAAGTGACATTCGCGAAGACTAATATAGTTATACCCATGAACAGTGAAGGTTGCGCGCGATAATCTAGACAAGCGGGATTCAATATCGCGATCCGAACCGCAACGTAGAGCGTACCTAGGAGCCGGCATCGAGCGTCGACTTGTAATTGACACCAGGGCTGGGTGTCGTCGTCGTGCGACGACTAGAAGTATATTAGTGGGCGTCCAAAGAATGCCGCCAAGCGGCTCACCGGATGATATCCAAGGGACAGGAAGCAAGACCAGCACCAATGGTAACACCCCAACCAAGACCGAACGACGCCAGGAATGAACCCTCAAAGGCACCAACAAGAACAACCGGCTCTAAAAATAGTCAATTAAATGCTACCAGAATGAAAGGGTACGCTGGGAAGCATGAGCCCATGGCTGCGTCATGACCTCCTTCCCATACTGAGAACACGGTCGCGACGTGCGGGTCGAAATCTATACCTACGCAAACGGGGTCGGGGCGCAAATCTTATCGCGTGCCCGCGTCAGTGTATGGTGGTGTATTGCACATAGAGGTCCGGTGTGGTAGACGGAGCGCGAGGTGTTTGGTTGTAGCGGCGCAGTGTTCCAACGCTGCGGGTTGGCAGTGGCGAAGTTAATCTGCACAGGCCATGAGACTCGATCCCTGAATTTAACAATAATTAGCAGAGGCGAGCGAGGGTGCCGCACTCACCGCTCATATCCCAAGCGTTCCACGCACCGTCATGATCGTCGTTGTATGTCTACAATGCCTGCCTTCAGTGGGCACTCGGGTCCCAGGCGCCAGAGAATGAAATAAAAGACACACCTTATGCGCAGCACAGATGGGGCATGTCGCAAGGGAAAGCCTATGCGGTCTGTCATAGCCAGCATCCCCCTTCTCGCTCCCACCCTCACCCTTCCATCCGGCTATGTATATGTAAAAAATGCGAGCGGGCATTGCGAGTGAGTAGCGCGCTCTATAGAGTTTTGAAGGCGAGGCTAGCTGACAAACGAGGATTGCACATGGTAAGATCGGAGCAAGTGTGGAGCTGGGGCGGCGGATCTGTGGGACACGTTGCGCAGAACAATAGGTGAACAAAATGTTCCCAAGTCAATTCGAACTCCGAGCGAAATCCCGGTATGTTTGTATTGTTTGTACACGTCACCTCAACCACCACCACCATGCCACGCCGTCGACGCCCCGCTCAATAGGCACTCAAATTTATTTGAAACATCGTACGGCTTTCTGTTGTCTTAGGAGTTCGGCCCATGTGAGTAATTTAGGACTAATCTCATCACTGGGCACCCGTAAATAAACTTGCATAGGTTTTTTTCCAACTCCTCTGTGTCCCCGCCCCACCATCCCAACCAAGCATGCACATGGCTCAATACAGACGTGCGCGTATGCCTCCCCGTGCGTGCCATGCAAAATGATGTGGAGCTAGGTGAGGGGTTCCCATATTTCGCCGGCTCTGCTAACTGACTTGCGCAACGTAGGAGAGCTACACATTCAGCATGCCTGACGTATCCCACATCCCCACCCTACTTCACTCGGCGCCCCGCACTCTCCCCTCACGTGGAGCTCTCAGCTACTCGGACTGGTGGTAGTGTTCCCTGTATATCCTGCATATGATCGCGCCCAGGGTGTAGCAGTGGGCGGATGTACTAGGTCAAACGACCGCTAAGTATTCGTAGTAATAATACAGTACCATAGCTATCTGTAGTACCTACCCCAATTCATTGATTTTGTCTGCTTATTTCCATCTTGGGTGCTCTTAAGATCTCTTAGATGGTCTGCTGTAAGACAACTGAAACTTGAGTAAGATGATCAAGGCAAGCAGTACTTGTATAAGGATGAATGAACCTTGGTAAGATAAAATTACTTGTATAAGACCAGATGGTCTTAGTGCACTTATTGATCTTATGCACTTGAATAAGATGAAACCGTCTTACTAAGAAAGGTACATGGCTTTCACAAGTTGAGAAACTTGGAACTTATTTGAACTTATGGCCTTATATAAGGCCATAAGGAAATATGTAATTTTCCTGATGTAGCACACTTCCCAACCTCATCTGTTTATGACATGATGCTCATTGACTCCCCAGCCTCGTCGTGTCTACTCCTTTCACACTTGTCATGTAATAAATTCTGAGTATTTTAACAAAATAGGCTTGTAATTTCCATCACTAAGTACTGGACTCGGTCATGCCACGCGCAAGCGATGGCCCTCACCCACAAGTAGCCTTCTATCCTGACTCCCCGGATACTATGACTTACTATGGGATCTACAGCTGTCTATAGGTATTGTTGTTTCCTATGGTCCCCTACAACAAATATTTGGTTTTACTGATGTAGTTGGTGCGGACGGGCCACATAGCTTTAAGATAAAAAGACATGAGGGTTGAAATGATGACGACAAGTCATGGTTGAGATACATAGAAGCGAGAATTGGGGGGGAATACCGGCTAGTAGTACCACAGATGTTGTTGGTACCGGTGGTTGAAGTCATAGTCAACTTGAGCTAGCGGGCCATTCAATGGCAGGTCCGAGTTCGAGGAGAGCAAACGACAAACCAGTTTTAGCATCCAGACACTGTTACATTGTAAAACATACTTCACATATCTGTATATCCTCAGTTTTTAGTATTCAAATCCTCTGCCAGGAATGAGTAATTTCGCCGTTTACTTTGTTATGGCCAAACCAAATCGTATGCATTAGGAAGCAAAAACAATATTATGTATGGCACCAAGGATTGGATCGATGGGAATAGGTAAATGACAAAAAGGTTGGCGGCAATGATCTTCAGTGTGTACTTGTCAAATTTGAGGGCAGTCTTCCACGAGCAGTATGGAGGGTAGCAGTACCCGCGCCGCGTAGATGTGTTGGGCTCGGCTCAAAAAGGCCAGAAGCCGGCTGTTGCTGGGCCATGGCAAGCCGAGCCATTATGGGCCGTCACACGGGCCTCCAACGGCTCACAGCCCAAGGTCAAGTTTGGAAAGCCTGACGTCGCAGCTTGGGCTGTGGCTTACCACCTAATGAAGTACCTCCCCAATCTCAGGTACTAAGTGTCCGGGCTCAAATTATCGCTCCAAGTTGACCAGAGTCAGCACGTCACATCTGTGACCTGTTGATTTCATCTTCGACGCTCCGAGTCAAGATCTCTCTCAAAACAACCAATGATGAACAACGCCGGCGAGCAGTGGCTGACGTGTGGCCGGGTAATGCGCCAACAGATAACAATGAAAAATGGTGAGTATTGGTGATAAATGCTATTGGTGAATGTACCCGATGGTTTGCACAGCCGGCCACCTCCGCGCGGCGTCCCGCCCCACCCCCGCATGTCTGATGTGACATCGCACCCCCGCCTACCCACTCTCACCTGGACACACGGTTATCCGCTTCCACTCACGCAGATATTTGTGTATCCGCCCTCACTCGCACCTCCTCCCTCGGTTCTCCTTGCTGACATCCCCGGTTCACATCCATGTCCTCTGCTTTAGGACGAATACTACTGCCTTCCTTCATTTCCTTTCTCTCCCTTCTTCAAGACATCTTGAGCTAAGGCCCATCTACTTCTCCCTATCACTGAGCGACTGATCCTTCCGCTCATCCGCTCCCTAAGACTGAAGCTTTCGGCTCCCACATCTATACACGCATATACAAAGCCACTGTTGCAGGTCTTGACCCACAGGACGATAGGCTACCTGGGAGAGTTGGCAGTAGGCCCTCATATTCCATTATTGCGTTATTTACCATACCATCATAGAACCATACCATATCGGACTGTGATATCACCCGCGCTGTGAAGTGGCTATTTCCGTAGTATATAATGCCTTTCAGCTTATAGAGCACGATGCTCGGATGTGGACCAAATACCGTAATCCAGAGATCGTGGTTGAGGACACGATGGAAGGGTGAGATTGAAACATCAAATGCTACCAAAGGGGGCGCTGTTACAAATTTATGCCTCCTCACAAGTGTTCGCTGACATATAGTGCATTGTGTTGCCAGACTTATATCGAAGTTATCGCATAGCTCCTGGAGCGAACATGTATTTGTTAGCACGGTTAGGAGTGCACTCGACATGCCACCTTGCGAATATTGCGATCTGTCTATCTCGTGTCCTCCTGTGCAGGCTCTTTCCGATGTTGTGATCAGAGCTGTGGATGAGAGTAGGGTATCCAATACCTGATGTACACTTGTGTTCTTGCCCCACTGAAAGCTGTCCGGAGACGCCTCATGGAGTTGCCCCCTCAACAGATCCCGTATGTCCTCCAGAGAGACGTCACCACAGTTTGAGTTTTGAAGTCTTTCAAAACCATCGACAAGCTGCCCAAGGTACTGTGTATTCATACGCTTAAGTTGCTCACCCATTGTAGGTTCTGTTCTGTACACATCATATAGAATGGAGACTATGCAGTCATATGCGCAGCTGTTGTTGCTCCACTGCGTTCCTCGCGGGATGTTCAAAGCAATGGAAGTAGTGCGCACCGCAGCAATTTCGTGAATAAATTTTACTTTCTTGATGTCATCTTTCTGAATGAAGCCTGTTTCACCTAGGGTCATCGTCCCCGAAGTTGCCTTCCTTTTGGTAGCCTGTATGCCAACCGCTTGCGCGCCCATAGCCTTCACCTCCACCAGCACAAAATTTGTCACTAATTTTGACGTATTCTTCGGGGCCGCATCATGAAGTACTTGCCACTCGAAATTATCTACTGCTGATTCCAAAAATGGATCTGATTTGCTCCAGCGTATCGCCCTATGAACATTTGGCGGGACATAGCCATCTCCTTTGCACTCACGGAAGGCATGGATAATTGTATTTCGGCAATCGCCCTCAATGCCAGGTGGCAGTTTGCTCTGGTACCTCAAAGACATGACATTATCCAACAATTCAAGTTCACGGAATTCTTGGCGGAGGGCACCAGATGCTCCCCCAGTGATCTTCTTCCCATCAAAACCCTGGAGAATCACGGTCCCTGCTGCTGAGGCACTACGTGATAATGCTGTATAGTATGATTGGTGAGAGCGGCTATTATTTAGGTCTACAACATTGAATATTCGCGTTTTGCCTTGAGAGGCATAGTCAGTCATGGAAAAGTTCGGTAACACCTCCACTTGACTCCGTGAAACACTAATAGATGTATCATCTGGTAATGAGCAGACAATATTCACTGCCGTCCTTGTAATCAGGACGATGTTTTCTGGAAGACCATCCAGCTTCACTTGTTGCGGGGGATTTACCAATTTCACAAATAGGGTATCTAGCATCAACTGCTTTCTTGAACCCATTGTCGTCTGCCATGCATAGACGGTGGCCTCTTGCCCTTTTGTAATGCATAGCTCAGTTGCTGAGTTATTCCTAATCATGACCGGCATCCTAATGCATAATGAAATCTTTGCAGGAATATTCTTTGAGTTTGCGCTGTGCGGTTGGGACCATAGCACATCTTGCACCGCTTGTGGGATAGTACGTGCATTCAAATCGCCTTTTGGTCCAAAATTTCGTCGTTGCTTTTGATTATCCTGAGAGCTAATCGTATCTTCAGAGAAGAAGTGGATCAACTCCTGCCCAGATTCGGCTGCAAATCTTTGACACCCAAGTGAATTGATTGCATCTTTATGTACATTCATTGCTGTGATGATGGACACGTCTCTGAATTGCCTATCTTTGACAGATGAACGACCAGGTGCGTTACTTGATACTTTTGTTCGGAGGAAAGCAAGATCAGCTGCCGTACATGCCTTGTAGCGCATGTTGCTGAGGGCCTCCCTCAGTTGATTATCCTCTACGCTTTGCATTGCTTGCCGCATGTTTTGTCTCAGGATTACAACCGTGGTGACTTGATGCCACAAAGCCTTACCGATTGCAGCTTCTTGGTCTCGTAGTGCCGTCGACCTACTACCCACAGTACGGCTATACAAAGATGCATGTTCTTGGCCTATTGCCGGTGGGAGCTGCGCAAAGTCACCTGCAAAGATCATATTCAACCCCCCAAATGGTACACTGGCTTCATTTGTAACGTGAGCGAGGCGTGCACTTATTTGATACATATCACGGCAGGAGAGCATGGAAACCTCATCTAAAAAGACATAATCAACCCCGTGTAGTCTTGATTTTACCTGCGCTAGTTGCATGTTTGAAGTATTCCGTCCAGCTTTTTCATTAATGCCAAACATATAGTGATATGTTGAACCACCCAAAAGTGCTGCTGCGCTACCTGTTGGGGCTACTACCACAAAGCGGTGAGGCTCCTTACTCCGGTTAAAAAACTCTACTAATGCTTTCAGCACCTGCGTTTTTCCCGTGCCCCCCATTCTGCCAATATACATCTTTAGTTGTTCACTTTCTGGGATTGACGCATGGTTTGCGATAATTTGGAATGCTTTCTCCTGCTCGCTATTTAACTGGAAATCAATTGCGACCTTATCAATGTCTGTCTTCTTGTGCAGTGGGGTTCCTATCTTTTCCAAGTATGTTTTGTCAATAACTTTCACACCATTGCTAGGAACTGATTCGCTGTTTACAGATACCTGGTTGATATTCTTTGGTAAGTGACGTGCTCGCTCTTCCAAAACCTCTGCTTTTTTTTTTTGAACAGCAACTTTCCATTGGCTCCCCGATTGGATGATTGCTGGGGGTTCCATTTCAATACGCGTGTGTGTAGATGAAGGTGAGTGGTCTGGCTCATGCCAACCTGTTCTCATCATTACTTCTTTCATCGTTTCAAGATGGTACCGTCTAGTCTTTTCTTGCTGACCCAACTCACTCGAAACTTCCACAACTTCTGCAAGTGCTGGGTCATCCACTTCGCCACCATAACCCATGTCATTTGACTCAAAGTCAGGATTGTCATCCCCGGCAGTCGCCCAGCTTGGAAGTACAACGGTTCCTTTCTTCATCTGGGCATGAAAGTCATCTCTCGCATCAAGGCATTCATAGCAGATATTGAAGTTTGCCAGGAGGTCTTCCTCCCTTTTCGTAAATTGATGTGCCAAGAAGGTCTCATCCCAGCTCAATATGTCATCTTTCAGATCATGTCCACTTCTCCAAGGCTTAAATAACGTCAACATTGTGAGACAATATAGCTCGCGGTCGCCCTGGTCGCAACGCGGCAAGGATGCGCCTACAAAATTTGGAATGGAACGATCACTATCCCGTATGCACCTTGTTGCATGCGATCCTGATAGAGGATGATCATTGGTAAAGGCAACAAGATTTGACCCCAACCTCCCGCCATCTGCTGTGACACGGTGCGAGTCAAACACATTATCATCTGGCAACTCACCTTCCTGTTCAATGCCGTCAAGTAGTAGCTCATTTTCAGCATCACAATCATTCTCCTGGTCTCCAGCTTCTTCATCAATCTTTTTCTTGCGTCCTGTCTGTGGTTTCACAATTTTC
>JADNYI010000150.1:0-88512 GCA_015501065.1 Infundibulicybe gibba | reverse complement strand
CTATCAGCTGAGTATAATAATATGGAATGATAGGTGCTGAGACAAAGGTATGTTCTTAGAGAAGGTTTAGTCTCCCATTATATCCAAGCTGGTATGGAACTCACCCTTTAGGGAAAAAGATGACCGCCGGGGTGACGCTACATATCTCTAGTTGGTAAGAGCCTGAATGGAGACGAGAAAACGACGACGAAAAACGCGTAGAAGAGCGACAAGAGCCTCTTCCACAACGACCTCCTGAGTAATAGCCGCACTGGATGAAAGTTCAGAATTAAAATACGAGATTATCCTCTATCAGCCTACTTGATGGCAGCTGTATCGTCGGGCATACATCACCAATAGCTCCAAAATCCTAGATTTATGATGTTAGTGCCTGTGGAATATCCGAAAGGTGTATAAATTACCTTAACATTCCTGAAGACCTGGTAGGCACCAGGGTTGGGATTGAGGCAGAGATACCCTGGTGCTTGATAGTCTGTCTCCAGAAGGATCACCAGGAGCGGCGGTTCCGGGCCTAGAGGTGCTGAGCAACTTGAACCCAAGCCAGAGACTAGTGTCGTGAGGCTAAGCGCGAAGCCAACCACTAAACCGAAAGATCTCGAAGCATCCTGAAAACTGGTGAAGGACCAACTTAAAGAGAAAGCGATATTCTTCCAACGATTTTATACCTTCTTCATGCCCGGAGTAATTCCATGGAGACAAATATTGAAAAGGTTTCTTGGCTTTCACTTCACGCGTGACAACGCTCCCAGTGCTAGCTAGATGTTCAACCCAACATGGATCGCGAATGTTTGCTAACACAAAGTCAGGTGTGCTCTGGAGAGGTCAGCGGCGGCTCATGGACTGTGATAAATCGCGGACCATATCCCTCGGCAATATGTCACCTGGCGGCCTCCAACGATGGCTATGACACTACGCGCCTCTTTTGATATCAACCGCGCTGAAAGGCAAATCATGTGGAATGGTGGATTTCCGGATCGTCCAAGTGCAGACAACTGTGCCAGGTGATTTTAAGACCAAGAAATAGTGCGCATGCGGCCTAGTGCTCTGACCGCATGGTAAATACACTGAAGCACGCTCTTTCCTGACATCATAATGGATTCATCTCACCTCGGGTAATGCATGCGCAACCTCGCCCCCCTTCAGTGTGATATGGTAGCCACGAGCACAGCGGTTTCTATGATCCTTTCTGGACAAATGAGACCTATGGCCTTGAATGAGTGCCACTGACTCGAAAGCGTTGACCAAAATACTCTGATCCAATACTCAGGTAAGCAGATGTTACATAATCATCCAGACCTCGATGGCTTCGATCAAGTGAGGTCCAGACTCCATTCCAACGAAAATCCTAACTGCGGGCTCGGGTACCACCTTTCACTCGGGGGTAGCCCACCAAAACAACATATGCGATAGCTTCTCTGTTGGGTATTCGGTATCATAACATGGGAATAAAGATAGTACAAATACTATAAGAGTAGAAAGGGTCTGAAAAACGACCTAGGACGACCAGTATCCCTGGCAGAGCTGTTAAAATCATCCTAGAGCCGAGGAAGTAAATAAATATAGACTTCGTTTCCAATTAATATTCGTCCATGTATTCTCTGCACCTCTCCCACAACCTGTTCCAGCGACCTCCGTTCCACGATCTTACACGTGCCCAGCCGTCATGGGCGCCATTCTCTCGATCCAAATTAACACGGAGCAAAGCGCGAAGTCCGCGTAGGTGACATCATGTCCCATTGCGACTGTGCCATCACCATCTCCGGAATTTTTATCGAGAATCATGGCCAAAAAATCGAATTGCTCCTTTACCGCAAGCCAAGCCTGTTCGCGCTGTGGGCCGGAAGGACCGCCCGACGGCGAACCCATGGCAGGCGCTGGGTATCCGGCCACGGATCCGTGGCGGAAGTGAGATTGGCTTCGTTCAGGCAGCCTCTGATGACTGAGAGGAACCATAATAGGGAGGAGAGGTTTGGCGAATGTCTCCTGGATGTAGTGGACGAATAGAGTTTGGAGGGCGCGGGACCCTTCTGGGAAAACAGGGCGGGCGGGATAAGCAGCCTCAAGGTACTCTGCGATATGATTGGTGTTTGAAATTATTTCTGGGGCCATTTGATTCCGTGTTGGGTCTACGATAACGGGCAGTGTGAAGACTGGCCGCCCTGACCTGACTGCGCTAGGAGGCGCGCCGATCGATCGTAACGTAGCCTCGACGTCAGGAAACTCACCCAGACGGTTCGATACCGAAGCCTCTTGAAATTCAAAATGAACCTATGATTCGGGAAGCAGCAATGAGCAATCTAATATATAACATCTCGAGAAATAACTCACCTAATACGCCATATGTTGGGCGCCCAGGGTTGTGGACTGTGTCCAGGAACATCATACAAGGTAATAACAGGGGGTGATCGTGATACGCGTCGCGACATTGGGAGAATTGGGTGAATGTGTTTGGGAATTAGAGGAGTACTCCCTTGTTATTTAAACAATTTCTGAATCACCGAGGGTGGCTGACCTGGTAGCGTTGCGCCCTTGGATTAAATCGATGACCGATTACTAGTCAATTCTAGTCATGCGAGGTTACAACGTTGTTGGTATATGGAACGATACACCGGATAACATTAGGAGGTAGAAATCCCGAACGGAACAGCGCCCGGGGTCTTGCCGACGTGTATATGGGTCCGCGAAGATTTAGATATCTACCCTTCCCTAATATGAGGGTGCGCCTCGGGTCCCCCTAATCCTGGGGCTGGGTAAATCTAGCAACATGAATCGTGGCGGCGGGATACTACCCGAGGCGATGTCCTACGAAAGCGTCAATTAAGGCCGGGCCCAACATGGAATAGGTGTTAAAACGTTAACGTTCAGTTCGAACTTGCGGTGTAGAAGGATATAGATCATTGATATTCTTCCAACGTCCCCAGGGGGGAAGGCCTGGAGAGGCTGTCCGCAGACATGAATCCGATCAATAGGAAGTTTGACAATGAAATTGATATTGAAAGGTGTCGTCACGTGGCACCGCGCCATCAGTGATCACACGCCACTGTTAATTATTACTAATTAGGTGATTTCTTCATGAACCCTTCAACGTTCAACCGTAAACTGCGAATATTTAAGCCGAAATGTGAGCATCTTGCGCACCAGCACCTTGATATAAAAATAAATTACATCACACGTTACATGTGTTCAAGTCACTCAGCCTGAGATTTCACCTCATCTGATTCTTGAAACGCACAGCATCGCACTGCAACTCGAAATAGGCCAATCAGAGCATCATCCCATGTCATAACTGATAACTGAGAGCCTTGAACCTGCTTGTATCTCAAAACCCCACCGGTATACTTGATGCTCTTTGTATAATACCAGAGAAACGCCACAACCCCGGACCGGAGGTTTCGCATCCGAGGTTTTCCGCCATCATGATAGTTCGTGCGTGCTGATAACCTTTTATGGTTCGACGGAAGTCATCTACATACGGACTACGATTGACCCCAGTAATATTTACCCGCTTTTGGTTCAAACACCGCGGCTAGGGGGTTTGCAGGCACAAGATAGCAACTCAAGTCACCCTGATTCAATATGGGTCTACTTCCCCTACACGATTCCGTATTCCTGTCCAAAATGACGGACATATCGCACCCATCATGAGGCGATATGAGGAAAGCAGGCCATGACGAGCCTGCAAAGGTTGCCCTTTAATGATCGGTCTCTAATCGCCCGACAGGTGTATTGAGGGGTATCGTACCTCGCCAATCGTGCCGCGCCGGGGATGTGTTAGCTCCTAGCGGCGTATTGCACACGGCGGATGTGCTGGGATGCCCTCCGAGCGGGATCACGCCAAATGCCGCGAATACGTCGTGCTTGCCCTGGTGCTCATGTGCATGTATGCTATGCTACCCTAGTGCGGTCTGTGTTCGCCTGGAGCTGGGCGCGGCAGCGCCCAGCTTCGGTATGGACGAGAAGGGTGCTGGGATAAGAGGTCCGCGTGGGCGTAGCGTATCCCCGGAGGAACACGATTCTCGCGAATCTCGACTATGGATGCCACATACCTGTTTATTGGGACTTCAAACTTCAAGGGCTCAGTGTGGTACCAATGTCGATGCGTGGTCGAACAACCTGAGGATAATCATACATGCTGCCGGACTCGAGGCAAATAATTTTTATCGATCCTGAATAATAATTGTTGGGCGCGGGCGGCATTACTCACCCATCAGTGACTAGCATGAAGCAGTTGCCTGCGGCGCCTACGAATTTCCTTTTCCAGCCCCCTCGTGTTGTCCAAGCGTTTCTTGTCTCGTTAGATTTTACAGCTTTTCCTAAACATCAATAGTCATTGTTTCCAGATTGACTAATTTTGGGCGTCTCCAATAACGCCCAACTACCCACATCAGCTCTGGTGGGTTACCTGGGTACACCTATAAACTGGCTTGCGGAACTGCGGAATAGCTGGAATAATGAGTACAGAACTACTTGGACGATCCGTAGTCGGTCTGTACGCAGCGCAAGCCTGATTATTCTCAGATTCGAGCACAGGCAGGACCTATATACTGCTCCGCAGCTATCGGACACCAGGAGGTTGCGTCGACGAGTTATTTGTTCTTGAGGGCAGCGCTGATAGATCAATTTAGTACTCCACTCTCCAGCCGAGCGGCCACGCAACCTACTCGAACGATGAAGCACGTCCCTCTATATGGGCCGCAGCGGAGTCCTCGATAGGGATTCCAAACAACTCGCGCATCACCGTCGTCCTATCTTGCTCCGACTTCAACATTCTAACCGTCGTGATGTGTGTCCCGACACGTTCCGTCACCTCATTTCCTATCATAATCAACCTATACATGAATGTCCCGTCGTCATGGATGTCCGAATGTGTGTAGACCGCCTCTTCAGGTTTCTGCTTCATGTCTGGATGAGGAAGTGCCTCATGCAGAAGACATTATTCCAAAGAGCCCCTCTGGTTTCGTGGCTGAGATGAACGATGCATTCTGAATGTCCACGTCGAGGAATTCATTCTCACGGAGTGTGTATAAAATTTTCCAAGCGTTTGGTACGACGGGGTTCTGGTTATCTTGCCAGACCTCCAATTGCCAGGAGAGCACATGCGGGGTGGATTTTCTCGGGTTCTCTGCGCTGAAGGCTCCATCATACCTCAAGGAACGCGAAGCAGATACACACCAAGGCTGGACAAGGGGTGGGAACCTAATCGCAACCGATGTCGCTCGGTGGGAGTGATGCCGAACACCACGTTGTCTTCCGCATCGGAGAGGAGGATTGGCCTCGTGAGCCCGTTTGCACCAAAACCAACATCTACAACATAGGTCCGATTCATGCCCTCAAATGGCTGCACGAATATGATCATGTGTGAGAAAGCACCAAAGTCCGGCGGGGACGCGAAATTGGGAGTCCTATTTGTTTGCGCAGAGCCGGCATAGGCTCTACATCGCTGGTGAGCGTGCGTTTTCCTACTATCTACTTGGCATACCGGTAGCCCAGACCTCGTAATATTTGCAGGAACATGCCATTAAGCCCAAAGCAATAGGAGCCCCCGCGTTCACGGACGAGCCGCTGAAATATCCCTGCTGGAGTCACATCCATTGCGTGACCTGAGGTACTGGCGCAGATGGTCAGTGGGCGCCAGTATAGTAGACTAAGGACGCACTAGTGCATTCCTGTGTGCTCAAATGGGAAGGCAAGGAGATGGTGTCTGACAAGGAGGCCAAGATTATCGAATGATGTAGGGAATCCCCCACGAACGATGTCTGCCTCAGTATACTGAGTCAGCCCAACACATCGTAGGTACTCAGCAACTTGCGCAGGTGTGTATACTGATGGGACTCGTTTGATCCAGTATCCATCACGTAGGGTAGCTTGGCTCTGTGCCATCATGTACAATCCCTGTGCTGGGCGGTGGTCGGGTGGCAATCCCCGGTCCGGCTCAATAAAGGATTTACCACGGTTCTTGCTTTCATAATCCTAAAAGGAATCCTTGGTCATCAAGTTACTTCCTCCGTGATGACCGTGTTCTTTCCCTCCTGCCATTGCGCCATAGCATCCACCTTAATCTTGACGACTCTAGCTATATTAGGGTGGCCACGTCCACTGCATCGTAAAATCCCTATTCAATTGCGTCGAGTCATCAGCAAGTGTATATAGGAGATAGATATCGTCTTGATATCAATGCAGCTAGTTGACGTTTGAGATATTGCCAGTCGCGGACCAGATAGTAAACACTCAGTGACTCGTCTAGTTTCTACGATTAGCACAAATCACCTTGCTTGTCAAGGTCATTCCCCGAACGATGATTGCCCATAAAAGGTAACTCTGCCATTCTTTGTCCAAGCCAAATCACCCCAAATTCATATCAACAGTTCGGACAAGCAAGGTGATTGTCGCCGAAGGCGACCATTCGGGTATAACTGGATAATGACAATTTGATATCATCTACAAATTTCCTTTTCAATTTCACGACATGCCGCCTGCCGTGGTAGGGATCACCCCGCCAACCAGCAACTACGGCCTCGCATAAGCGTTGGTAGCCATTGCTATTTCCAGCGTTAACTAGTCAAGTCATCTTTAAAAGCGCCTGTTGCGTTTCACTAGGCTCAGCACTTCACCTTACCCGATCTGTAAGAAACTGATCCGCCAAGTCGAGAAGTAACGGAAAGAATGAGGGTTGCATGGACCGCGGAAGGGAGGCGAATACAAGCGTAGGTGGTATCCACAACTCGACAGATAGATTAAGTTGATATTTGAGGGTTCCGTTGCACCCCCAGACGTTAGAGTGAATTCCTGACATCAGACTTAGTAGATTAGTGAGAGGGTCTTATTTTAGAACCAGCGTTAATATGTTGATTTAATACACTGCCTAGTCCCCCAATCAGGCAGCCTACCCGAGTGATGGAGCACGCCCCTCCATGTACACAATCGCAGAATCCTCAATCGGGATCTTGAACAGCTCGCGCATCGCCACAATCCTGTCCCGCTCCGATTCTAGCGTCCTGATCGTCGTACTGCGTGTCCCGACCTGCTCCGTCACTCTGTTGTCTACCATCACCAGCCGGTACATGAATGTCCCATCGTCGTGGATGTTCGGGTGGGTATAAACGTGCTCTTCTGGGGCCTGCGCCATGTCCCGGATGAGGAGGTGCTTCGTGCAGACAATGCCGCTCTGGAAGCGCGGGATCGCCCCGAACTTCATGGCCGTGATATACGACGCATTCTGGATGTCCACGTCGTAGAATTCATTCTCGGGGAAGGTGAACAGGATCTTCCAGGTGTTCGGCGTCGCGGGGTCCTTCTTATCGTGCCAGACCTCCAATTGCCAGAAGAGCACGCCTGAGATGGATTTGCTCGAGTTCTCTGCACTGAGGACTCCATCATATCGGCAGAAACGCAAGGAAGATACACACCAAGGCTGGACAGGGGGTGGGGACCCAATCGCAATCGATGTCGCTCGGTGGGAGTGGTGCCGAACACCACATTGTCTTCCGCATCGGAGAGGAGGATTGGCCTCGTGGGTCCTGGGGCGCCAAAACCAACATCTACGATGTACGTCTGGTTGTTCTCAAATGGCTGCACGAATATGAACATGTGTGAGAAATAAGTGTAGTCCGGCGGAGACGAGAAGCCGGGAGCCATGTTCACACGCGCGGAGCCGGCGTAGGCACTGCCCACCGACAGTGAGTATGTGTTCCCCATTGCCCATCTAACATACCGGTAGCCCAAGCCCCGGAGGATCTGCAGGAACAGGCTGTTGTTCCCAAAGCAATAGGAGCCCTTGCGTTCATGGACGAATTGCCGGAATACGCCTGCCGCGGTCACGTCCATCGTGTGATCCGGGGTGCTGGCGTGGATGATCAGCAAGTACCAAGACATAAGTTGAGAACGTACTAGTGCATCGCCGTATGTTCAAACAGGAAGGTAAGAAGGTGGAGCCTGACGAGGAGACCGAGATTGTCGAACGATGGAGAGAACCCTCCGGAGGCGATGTTCGACTCGGTGTATTGAGTAAGCCCGACATATTGTAGATATTCAGCGATCTGTGCAGGTGTATATGCTGATGGAACTCGTTTAATCCAGCATCCATCACGCAGAGTACCCGTTCGACCCTCCTGTGCCATAATGTATAACTCTTGTGGTAGTGGTTGGGATGGGAATTCCTCAGTTCGCTTAGCAGGGCGATATCATATCTATATATACGGAACAAACACAATTCTCACATCTCTGTGAATAATTCTGCAGAATCTTTGATCATCTTGCGCTTCTTCTTCCGCGATGACCGTCCTTTCTCTCCTGCCCCACCCGTGTTCATCTCGGCCTTGGTGTCGCCGGCTGTATTAGGGACGGGGAGATCTAGTGCATCACGAGCTCTCTTCTTCGGTTGGGCGGTATCATCAGCAAGCATGTCTTGTGAATCAGGTACCGTCTCGGTAGTGGTAAGATCGGTTGATATAGTTGGAGGAATTATGAGCCGCGGATTGGATAGCACCGTGCGATAAGTTTGTCTAGTTTCTAAAGCTCACATGAATACAACGAGCGATTTCCCAAGAACGAAGGCACTCACGCGCTCGTAGCGTAACTGATTTGCATGTTGTCGTCAATGTATGATTCGCCTTATCTTGAGCAAGGCCCAACAGCGAGATCCTAGACACCTATCAGCTAAAGCCCAGGATACGAGACCAAGTCCTACTCACAAATTCACAACGTCTCTCGGCGCCCTGCAATCTGCCTCCGCAACAACCCCCCCGCCCACGATGAGCCCTTTGCCCTTGGTCACCCGCACGAGCTCCTTCGACGCGGCCCACCAGTTCCTCTTCGCCCCAGGGCCACTTTCCGCAGCACCTGCATCCGAGAGCACCGCGTCGTTCTCTCCACCCAGGGCTCCCACATACGGGATCTCAAAAACCACGCCATTCTTTAGTGCTGTGCGGACCAGTGTGTGTTTGAGGTGGAAAGACAGGCGTGGGAGAGTGAGGGGGAGGGTGATAATGTGCGCGGTGAGGGGGGAGGGTAGGCTATGTGTGAGACATGCCAAAGAGAAGGTGGCTTGATTTGTCGGGATAAGGCCGATCAGGTCATACCCGTTGAAAAGTGGGGTATTCGCGTTAATCTGCCCTATATCAGGGCCAATTCACGACATGTTGGTGTGCACTCACGAGTCCAAAGCCTTTTTCGCTGTCATGGTCGAGGATGATGTTCAACCGCTTGAGGAAGACGATCCCAGGCCGCTTCCGCAACGTCGCGAGGAGCCCCTCCAGGAAATTGACATGCGATTTTGACTCGACTTTCTTGTGCACCGTCTGGGTAAACGCGATCACCGAATATCCTACTTTTGATCATTCAGCGAGGAAAAAACATGGTCCACCGATACAGACACCTGACGAGGAGATCGACCCGTTCTTCAAGGGCGTTCACCTGGGCCGGGGTGAAGAGCGACACAGGCGCTGAGGCATTCGGCAACGTTGGCTTCCCTTTCCCTTTTTTCGACGGCTGGTTTTGCCCGGGCAAAGATAGGCTGGGATTCCGGACGGGGACGCAGAGGTCGAAAAACATTTACGGCAGCTGTGTCACGTTGAAATCATCTTGTCACGCTGGACCTTCCTTCAAGCGTCAAGTTGAAGGTTGAAAGATTCCCTCACGCTGGTAACCGGTAGACTCTCGTAGACAGACTCAAAAATTCATGTATTTACCAGTCGTGTCCTCCTACATTCATTTTTGAGGTCTGTTAGCAACCACGGCGCAGACCCCCCAGGCTCTATTGCGTGGTTGAGAGGAAATATAGTATCTTATCTTGTATTGACATCATGGGCCCGATCTCATCAATGCTGTCACAACTGGTGTTTGGAAAATGTTCAAACTTGGAAATAATATTATCCCTAGTCGAATTGTATTCCCGAACGATGACCCTCAGAGCTATATAGACTGGATGGCAGGTTTTCCACGTTCATTGATGGCTGCTGACCCTATGGCATGCTGCAGCCAGTTTCTATTTGACTGGCACTCCAGCCTTCACGCACATCTCGCACCCCTCCTCGAATGATGCTCGATAATGACACGATTGATGAAGAAACTGCCCTACTCTCTCGAAATAACGAAGAGCAGCGAGGCGTCACTCCTCTCCTAAAAGCACAAATTGGCATTGTACTCCTGCTTCAACTCTGCGAACCTGTCGTTGGTCGTTCGATAGCTCCGTACATCAATGAGGTATATCTCCTCGCTACTTGCTTCCTCTCATACTCAGGAAAATGATAGCTGATCGGTGGGCTCGATATCATCGGCGGAGACGAACGAAAGGTTGGATATTATGCTGGCTTGATCGTAAGCTCAACTGTCCCTTCTACAAGCTGCCTTCCCCTTGACAATAGGAGGTCAATGGATACATTAGCAATCACTGTTCTTTGTAACCGAAGCCATTACGATTATGCAATGGAGTCGCTTATCTGACCGCATCGGTCGCAAGCCCGTTCTTCTCTTCGGTCTGGTAGGTATATCGCTATCAACGCTACTGTTTGGCCTTTCTCGTACCTTCTGGGCCTTGGTGATCAGGTATTCCTATAGCGTGTGGTGGGGCCTTAATTATTAAATTAACATCCATAGCCGATGTTTATGTGGGCTGCTCAATGGCAATATTGGTAAGTATTTGATTCACACCGTACCTGGAGATCATTCATGAATTGAATAGGTGTCATGAAGAGTGCGATAGGAGACCTCACAGACCGGTCCAACCGTGCTCAAGCCGTCTCATTTGTGTCGATGGTTTGGCCCGTAGGGTCTACCCTGGGGTATGTATTTACCTATCCATTCAGGCCTCCAGGACCCCGTGTGTGTCTAACTGGTCTTCCAGCCCATTAATAGGCGGCTCATTTTCACGCCCACATGAGCGCTTTCCAGCCGTCTTCCCGGGTCAATTTTGGATAGATTATCCATATTTCCTGCCCTGCGCCGTCGTTGTCAGTTTCGTGGGCCTCGCTTTCACCATTGCCCTTTTGTTCCTGAAAGAGGCATGTCTAAGCCATCACATTCAGCGGATATCAAACTAATGCTGGTATGAAAGACTGCTCCCGTGCGCCGCAAGTGTGCAACTTCCCATGTGCGATCTAGTGAAGGGCCCGTTGCGTTCCGCGAGCTCCTCGTCTACCCTGTCCTCATCTCCGTTTCCAATTATATGGCTATTGCATTCCTCAATATCACGCTCAGCGCCCTTTTGCCCCTCTTCTTCGCGATGTCGATTGAAATCGGTGGGCTGGGATTCAACCCTCCAACAATAGGATATGTTATGGGCGTGTATGGGCTGTGCAATGGCATCTTCCAGATGCTCTTCTTCGCGCGCATCGTCCAGAGACTTGGCACACGGAGTATTTTCATTGCAGGCGTAATGGGCTTTATTCCAATCTACCTGCTATTTCCCGTCATGAATATCGCTGCGCAGCGTTTTGGCGTCAGCGTAAGCGTGTGGTCAATCATCGTCCTGATGATGACCCTCATGGCATTCATGGACCTGGCGAATGGTTAGTTCCCGCTTGAGTATATGTGACGTGATGGGGTGGCTCATCCCCTTACCTAGGCTGCATTTACATGTATGTCATGGCGTCGTCCCCCAATGAGCACTCGCTCGGAGCCACTAACGGGCTCGCGCAAACAAGTGTCTCCCTCGCTCGCGCCCTTGGTCCAACCATCTCCACCTCTCTGTTCGCCTTCTCGGCAGAAAGGAATCTCTTGGGCGGATATGCAGTCTATGTGGTTCTGGTGATGATTTCATCCCTTGCCATCCCCTTGGCCGTCCGCTTACCGGAAGAACTATGGGTGGAAAAGAAAGGCAGTGGGACCGAGAATAGTCATTGACTACTACTTCGACGGATTAATGCTCGCCTTTCATCTACGATTATTTACGCAAAAGGTCTTTTGTGACGTACAGATGACGAATGGGATTGAAAAACATGTATGACTCTCTCCGCGATAAGATCTTTGGAATTTACTTGCTGTCATCGGAAGTAGCCCATAATCACGTCATCATAGTCACATAAAAAATGCTAGGACACAACGCGACAACCGGCTGCGGTTTTTGAACTGATACAATGTAGCTGCGCGTATTATAACTCTCTGATATGATATTCTGGTTCGTGGTGTACTTGGGTGCTCGTAAAGATTAGTTTTTGTTGTGACGCGTCACAGATATGATTGCGCGTTACTTTTAGTGACGGGGAGTATGGTCAGTGATGTGGGTAACGTTGCTGCAGCCAGGTTCTATTTGATTGGTACTCCAGCCTCTGCGTATATCTCATACCCGAATGATACTTGATAACGACACAGTTGATGAAGAAACCGCCCTGCTCTCAGGTTCTGAAGAACAGCGAGGCCCCACCCCTCTCCCAAAAGCACAAATTGGTATTGTACTCTTGCTTCAACTCTGCGAACTTGTCGTTGGTCGTTCGATATCTCCGTACATAAACCAGGTATGTTTCCTTGCCACTTGCTTAATCTTATACTCAAGAAAATAATAGCTGATTGGTGGGCTTGATATCACTGGCGGGGACGAACGAAAAGTTGGGTATTATGCTGGCTTGATCGTAAGCTCAACTGTCCCTTCCTCGAGCTGCCTTCCCCCGACAATAGGAGATCAACGGATACGCTAGCAATCTCTGTTCTTTGTAACCGAAGCCATTACGATTATGCAATGGAGTCGCTTATCTGACCGCGTTGGTCGCAAGCCCGTTCTTCTCTTCGGTCTGGTAGGTATATCACTGTCAACACTACTGTTTGGCTTGTCTCGTACCTTCTGGGCATTGGTGGTTAGGTATTCTCATCGTACGTGGTGGGATCTGGATTATTGAATTAATGTCTATATAGCCGATGTTTATGTGGGCTGCTCAATGGCAATATTGGTGAGTATGTGATTCACACTGTGCCTGATGGTCATTCATGAGTTGAATAGGTGTCGTGAAGAGTGCGATAGGGGACCTCACAAATCGGTCCAACCGTGCTCAAGCCGTCTCATTTGTATCGATGATTTCGTCGGCAGGGTCTATCGTAGGGTAGGTATTTACCTATCCATCCAAGCCTCCAGGTATGGTTAACTGGTTTCCTAGCCCACTAATAGGCGGCTCATTTTCACGCCCACACGAGCACTTTCCAGTCGTCTTCGCGGGTCAATTTTGGATCGATTATCCATATTTCCTGCCCTGCGCCATTATTGTCAGTTTCGTGGGCTTCGCCTTCACTATTGCCTTTTTCTTCCTGAAAGAGGTATGTCCAGGCCATCATGTTTGGCGAATATCAAACTAATGCCAGTATCCGAGACTGCGCCTATACACCGCAAATGTACACCTTCGCATGTGCCATCTAACGAAGGGCCTGTCGCGCTCCGCGAACTCCTCGTCTTCCCCGTCCTCATCTCTGTTTCTAATTATGTGGTTATTGCATTCCTAGAAATCATGCTTGACGCACTTCTGCCCCTCTTTTTCACAATGTCAATTGAAATCGGTGGACTAGGATTCAACCCACCAGCTATAGGATACATCATGAGCGTGTATGGGCTGGGCAACGGCATCTTCCAGATGCTCTTCTTCCCCCGCATCGTCCGGAGATTCGGCACTCGGAGTATTTTCATTACGGGCGTAGTGGGCATTATTCCGATCTACCTGCTATTCCCTGTTGCAAATGCTGTTGCTCAGCGTTTTGGCGTCAACGCAGCTGTGTGGTCAATCGTTGCCCTGATGATGTCCCTCATGGTATTCATGGAACTGGCGAATGGTTAGTCCCCACTTGAACGTGCATGGTGTGATAGAGCAGTTCATCCTCTTGCCTAGGCTGCATTTACATGTATGTCATGGCGTCATCCCCCAATGAGCACTCGCTCGGAGCCACCAACGGGCTCGCGCAAACGAGTGTCTCCCTCACTCGTGTTTTTGGTCCAACCATCTCCACCTCTCTCTTCGCCTTCTCGGCAGAGAGACATCTCTTGGGTGGATATGCGGTCTATGTGGTTCTGGTGATGATTTCATCCCTGGCCATCCCCCTGGCTATGCGCCTGCCGGAGGAACTGTGGGTGGAAAAGAATGGTAATGAGACCGAGGATAGCCATTGATTGCTCCCCTTTCATCTACAACTATTTATGTGGAAGGCGTTTGATGGCATATCGATGATGAATGCGATCAATAGACATATATTCCTCTCTCCGCAATGAGACGTTCGGAATCTGATTTCGGTGATTTTTGATCGCGCGTACTCCTTCCTTCAATCTAACTTGAAAGCCCCGAGGGATGGCCGACTTGCCTGCGACACGGCTGATAAGTGTAATGGCTACGTTCCACATAAAGTCAAACTTAAGTTCGTTGGACGCCAGACCCCGTATTTGTATGAGCACGGTTGTTACTTACTAAGCGCCAGTCGCAAATTACTGGTGTTCAGGCCCACTAATGTTTTATCCATCGCAGCAACCATACGTGAGGTATTTGAATCGACGGCTGGGGAGGGTTTAACTCATGCACTTAGTATGGTGGTCGTCACGGTAGCTGGACTTGGCAAAACCATCGCTGTAGATGGATAAACAACCGGGCGAACTTCCTGGACTCGCTGCTGGACTCGTCTTCACACGCGACTCGGACGCTTGTGGGGAAACACCGTATGGCACTGGATGCAACCCTGTTCGAATTCATTGTGTAGCGTTGTTTCCTTTCAGCCCAGGAACAAAATGCCTGTACAATGCCGTGTTTGTTTGGATCTCATGGGGATGCAACACATGCGCATGGTATTATGACGACGCCCGATCGCGGGAATCAATGAGACATCACACCATCACAATCGACAGGAAAATGGTACAAAGGTGGGCCTACGGACGAGTCCGTAATTAGAAGTGCCGCAAATCTTAGGCGGCGACCTTTGCTGTCGGCCAAGTCGGCTGTACTTTGTAATAACAAAAGTTTGTATTCCGTTGAATCTGGCCCCAATTTCCCACTTCAAACTCTGCACAGCAATTGACCTCCGAGTATGTTGCTGCGCGGATCGTGGTGTCGCTCGTCATAATACGGCAAGCGCTCTCCCGTTGAAAACGCATCCGCAAGGAATCGATCGTGAGGAACGTTGATCTATGTAGATGGTTGCTCAGCTAACTTCACGCACGGGATCGATTGTAAAGAGCGTTGGCGTGGGCTCCCCCCAGCCCGCCTCCGCAAACCTGCTTGTTGGACGTGCGTGGGTTCCGCCGCTATTCGCCCATTTGTCGTTCTTCTCGGTCATATGGGCAACTCGGCTTTATGACACTACTATGCTTTTACTAGTGATGCCGCGAGAAATTCCTCAGTGCCGTCCTTCATGACGTCCAAGTACCAGAACATGGGTTTCAATTCAGATAAATCCCCGAACTCCATCCGCCAAATTCCTGGCTCAGGCTGCGAGTTTGGGTGCTCATAAATCACTGAAATGAACGATGTCGCCTTGAATATTCAATCCATCCTTCTCCTCTATTAAAAGCATGTTGTAGATTCAGCTCCAATACCCCATACTAGCAGTGTGCCTGTCCACTGTCCTCTATCTCGCCTCCTGGAGGGCCAATGCTCGCCGACTCCCTCTTCCCCCTGGCCCAAAGGGCCTGCCATTAATTGGGAACCTGCTTGACGTGCCAACCCAATACCAACGGTTCGTCTTCAATGACTGGGCGAAGAAATATGGTATGTAGTGTTCTGACGCCAACACGAGAGTATTTGGCTGATATTATTTCTAGGGGATCTGATGCACGTCAATGTCATGGGCCAGCCCGTCATCATCCTGAACTCGCTGAGGAGGACGAATGACATCTTCGAGAAGAAATCAGCCATATATTCCACTCGGCCGCGGATGCCGATGCTCATGGAACTGTAAATCAATATCTTGTTACTTTTCTAGTTCCTCACTTGTTCGTAGAATGGGTTGTACCAACCGATCCAGGAGAAGTCTGTCCCCAAGTTCCTCGCTCGACTGCTGGAGTCGCCCCATGATCTCGCCTCTCATATTCATGCGTATGTCCCAATGAACCCTCAGAGCGTGCGTTAACATCCGGGATATAGGGCATTCGTGTTCACGATCATGGACATTGCATATGGAATCAAGGTGGAGAACAACGATGATTGGTTTGTCTCAAATGCGAAGACGTCACTCGATGGGATGGCGGCCGCTGGGGTGAATGGGACATATCTGGTCGACTTCATTCCCACCCTGAAGTGGTATCCTGAGTGGATGCCCAGCGGGGGCTTCCGGAGGAAGGCTAGGATCTGGCAGAAGGCCAATCACGAGCTTGCGGATAAGCCATGGGCAATCGTGCAAGAAAATATAGTATGCTGTTGACGGCAACACGACGTTTCGGAACGGCTTATTTTGTTAATAGATGAAGGGGGAGGCTGTCCCATGCATGGCGACGAGCCTGATTGGCGACCTACCTGATGATGGACGCCGGCCAATAGAGGAACAAGCTGCCAAGGATGCCACGGCCAATGGCTATGTTGGTGTGTATATTATGTTAGGGCCCTGAGATATCTGATACATCCGTTCTTTCAGGCGGTTCTGATACGGTCTGCGATTATAATTTTATACTACTATGTAGGGACTTACATGGGATATAGACGGTCTCGTATGTCCACAGCTTCTTCCTCGCCGTGGCCATGTACCCGGAGGCACAAAGGAAAGCACAGGCCGAGATCGACTCTGTCATAGGTGGAGCTAGGCTCCCAAACTTTAATGATCGCGATGCCATGCCTTATATCAATGCCATAATCAAAGAAGTGTTGCGATGGCACGTTGTAGCCCCACTTGGTAAATACTCCACCTGAAATGTTTATATTTGTCGGAATCCAGTGATGCTAACGAATGTCCAGCTGCCACCCACGCGTCTATAGAAGAGGATGTGTATGAAGGTTACCGCATTCCTAAGGGCTCCATCGTCATTGGAAATGCATGGTTCGTGTCTCAACTAGTTATCCTTCCCTCACTTATTTCGAGAACGTATAAGGCCATCTTGCATGACCCGATAGAATATCCCGAGCCAGAGGAATTCCGACCTGAGAGGTTTATCAAGGACGGAGAGCTCGATTCAGCTCGTTTGGATCCTCACGCTGCCGCCTTTGGGTTTGGACGCCGGTGAGCCTGCTTCCTTCCCCTAACTCCCACCTGGATTAAAACCCTCTATAGAATTTGCCCCGGCCGATTTTTAAACAATTCTTCGCTCTATATATACATATCCTCCATCCTGGCGGTGTTCAATATCACCGCGCCGCTCGATGAGAATGGCCAGAGAGTACAACTGAAGTCTGAGATGACATCCGGCCTGCTTTCGTGAGTGCCGAGTTGTATATTCTATGAGGTCATCGATGTTAACAACGACCTGGCCAGATACCCCATCCCATTTGATTGTGGTATCAAGCCCCGCTCCGCGGGCGCGGAGAGCATAATCAGAGATTCGCAATACTTGTAACATCACCCGCCACACGAAGACCCCTTACACTAGTTCAGTTGCGACAATGAGTGGTTAGTTGGTTGGGACTGGCCGGTCGAGAAGGTCAGATAATAATCACTCTAAGCTTCAACCAGAGACGGAAGGTCACAGAACAAAACATTTGTAAACACTTTAAAACAGTGTCGGTGGCGCCGCCGCCACTCACGTGTTCCGGATCTCATGGGAATGCAGCTTGAACACATGCGCATGGTTACTGGTATGTAGTATTATTGGGTATCAGCAACGCCTGCCAAAAATGTGTACCGACAAATGTGGCCACTACCATTTTTAGAACTTTATTCCCACCGCTCAATTTCAGCTAACTCGTAGTGCATGGTAGTAGGCAAATGAGCACTATATTAGCATAGATTTCGATATTTATGAGGCAGGTTCCGTGGCTTATCCATTAGCAGGGAAAAATTTGAGAGGTACCCACTGTAATGTGCACGACGAGTCGAATGAATGGAATTTGGTTGCGATGGATTGCCTTTTTAGGCAGTTCCCTCCTCCATTTCTCTCCACTCTTTCCTCGCGACGTTCCACCACACAGGCATCGTATGACACCCAAACAAGATGCGGGATCTTCATTTCGAACATATACCATTAAATTCTTGGGAGCACAATTTTCTTTGACTGCCTGGGGCTTCGGATATTGGTGTAATTAACTCAGTATTGAGACAATGAACAAGAACTAAAAAATTCTGCTCCCAAGACTTTTCTTAAACTATCTTTAGGAACATATTTCGTCTCTCAAACTAGTCGCCATTCTCTGTTTACGAGGCTGTAGCGATTTGTCCCTCATCGTGCAGCCAGTGGCGGAGTTTAAATTTGGCAGGCGTTGCGGGTACCCAGTATTATGACCACGCCTATTCTATGGCAGGAACCAATTGGACATGGCATCATCAATGCAATTGGTAAGAAACTAGTGTAAAAATGGACAAATTGGCTTATGGCTGAGTCTGCGATTCGAGATGTTGGATGGCAACATTGAACCTTCGCTGTACCATACGGCAAATCGGCCGCAAAATTTTATATATTCCGAGCTTGGTTCTATCTGGGTATGATTCCCACTCTTACCAGCAACTGACGTTGCGGTGTAGGTCATGATGTCGCTTGCCGGAATCTCGCAACGAACTCCCAGGGAGCATTGATGTAGATCATAATCCCCACAGCCAGCTCCCCTAAGACATTGATCGCAAAGAGCGTCGATGTAAAGAATCCCCCACGGCTAGCCTTCGAAAACCCACTTGTTGAACGCGTGCACACCCTACTGGTGTTCGCCCAATTGCAAGGTTATTCTTGTTCGTGCCATCAACTCGATCTTGTCATACTACTATATCTTTGGCGAGACCCCTTGACGCTCCTATCTATGTTCTGCTTGACAATCGGCCGAAGATATTCAATGATTTTGGCTCAAATCTCTTATATGTCTTCCGAGGGAACTAACATACGGGAAAGCGGCGTTTCTCCTTCTTCTGTTGTACTGATTTTCCATACATGTCGTTCAGGATGCCAAGGTGTGATCAGGGAACCCATCCTCAAACTCACGCACCGCCGACCGGGAGTGCGAATCTAATAGAACCCATGAGGGCCTTCGCTTTGGGTAAAATCAGATCAGTCTTAGTAAATGCCACAGCCAACACGCCACCATGGGGAGGTAAAAGTTGAACGTTACAACCGAAAAAGATCCACCTGAATTACGCTCAAAATTCCCAGCTTCGAACGCCCTATTGCTGGCTGGGGTTCTTCTGGTATTTGGTCCTCACAATCGGCCCAAAAATCGGCCCAGTGTACACGGGGGAATCTTGGAGCCTCTTCAGTTCTATGAAATCAAGTATTGAAACATGGGTTTCAATTGCGATGACTCCCGGAATCCCGCTTCTGCCAAGCTTATATGATGGCACATTTACAACATCTCGTTGGATGTGAGGGGAAGATCAATCACCTTGCACCCGGGAATCCACTAGGGCGTGGTATACCGCTTGAATCGAATCTTCTACCCACATGGGATACAAGGTTTGAATACACACATCGCAGTGTTGGTTGGATTCTTATCCACACTGCTGCTGTAACTAGTGGTAGGTTTAGGTGATATTTTCTTCCGGATTAGCTGGGAGCCCGACTCGGGCTGCTGGAGGTGGGTAATTATGCAAGTGTGGGATTTAAATCACTGAATCGTTAAAGTTGCGCCTTTGAAGTTCGGCATGTGGCCACGTTCCGAACCCGTTACGCTTTCTGGATCTCATACGACACACATGCACGTCTTCGGTAGTAGGAATCAATCGGAAGTGATACCATCACTACAATAGTCAAGAAACTGGCCTACGGTTTCTGCAATTAGAGGGTCGCGAATACTTGCACGGCGACAACACCACGCGCAGGTGGCGACGACGGATCGGTTCTTTACATTCCAATCTTGATTCTATCCAGGTACAATTCCCACCCCAAATTCCACCTGGCCACCGACTTCGAAACACTTCACAGCGCAGATCATAACAGGACTCTCAGCCAGCGCTTCCCATCAAAAAGAGAACCCTTCCGACACTCGCAAGGGATCGATCGTGAGGAACGCCAATGCAAATAACCCTGGTAGCCAGCCTCCGCGGGGTATACTATCAATCACGAGGGGCGTCTCCCGCGCCATTGGTTAAACATGCATGAACCACGCCAATATTCGCTCGTTCATCAGGCATGTTGTTACTCTTGGTCACACGACTAACTTTGAATTGCGGCACCATTACACCTTCGACGATGCCACAAGAAGTTCTCCTACCATTGTTCTACCCTCTCCACTACCATCCGCCATGATGCCAAGTACCGGAACCTGGACTTCGGTTGGGGCAGCTCCCGGAATTCCATATGTTAAACTCTCAGCTCAAATGGTGAGTTTAGGTGCTCCTAAATCACTTAAATGAACGATGTCGCCTTGAATTCAATCCAATCCCTCCTCCTCTATTAAAAGCATGTTACAGATTCAGCTCCAATACCCCATACTAGCAGTGTGCCTGTCCACTGTCCTCTATCTCGCCTCCCGGAGGAACAAGGCTCGCAGCCTCCCTCTTCCCCCTGGCCCAAAGGGCCTGCCATTGATTGGGAACTTGTTTGACGTGCCAACCCAATACCAATGGTTCGTCTTTGACAAATGGGTGAAGAAATATGGTATGTGATGCGCTGACGCCGACGCAAGAATACTGGTGCTTGGTTGACATTATCTCCAGGGGATCTGATGCACGTCAATGTGATGGGCCAGTCCATCATCATCTTGAACTCGCTGAGGAGGACGAATGACATCTTCGAGAAGAGATCAGCCATATATTCCACTTGGCCACGGATGCCGATGCTCATGGAACTGTAAATCAATATCTTGTTTCTTTTTTCCAGTTATCCATTTGCTATTGCAGAATGGACTGGACTATCGCCTTTGCCTTCATACCGTACGGCGCAGGCTGGAAACTCCGTCGAAAGATGTTCCACACTCATTTCAACAGCAGCATCGTCAAGAAGTATCAGCCAATCCAGGAGAAGTCTGTGCCCAAGTTCCTCGCTCGACTGTTGGAGTCGCCCCATGATCTCGCCTCTCACATTCATGCGTATGTCCTAATGAACCCTCAGAACGTGCGTTAATATCCGCAATATAGGGCATTCGTGTTCACAATCATGGACATCGCATATGGGATCAAGGTGGAGAACAATGATGATTGGTTTGTTTTGAACGCGAAGACGTCACTCGACGGGATGGCGGCTGCTGGAGTGAATGGAACCTATCTGGTCGACTTCATCCCGATCCTGAAGTATTATCCTGAGTGGATGCCCGGCGGGGGCTTCCGGAGGAAGGCTAGGATCTGGCAGAAGGCCAATCACGAGCTTGCGGATAAGCCATGGGACGTCGTGCAAGAGAATATAGTACGGTTTCTAGTTGCAATGCGACGTTTCAGGATGGCTGATCTGTCAATAGGCAAAGGGGGAGGCTGTCCCATGTGTGGCGACGAGCCTGATCAGCAACCTACCTGATGATGAGTGTTGCTCAGAGAGAGAACAAGCTGCCAAAGACGTTACCGCCAATGGCTATGTTGGTGTGTACATCCGATCATGGCCTTGCGATTCCTGACCGTCTACTCTTTCAGGTGGTTCTGATACGGTTCGTGATCGTAACATTATTACTGTGCAAGGACTTACATAAGAGATAGACAGTCTCATATGTCCACAGCTTCTTCCTTGCGATGGCCATGTACCCGGAGGTGCAAGAGAAAGCACACTGGGCCGAGATCGACTCCATCACGGGTGGAGCTAGACTCCCGAACTTTAATGATCGCGATTCCATGCCATATATCAATGCCATAATCAAGGAAGTGTTGCGATGGCACGTTGTAGCCCCACTTGGTAAGCACTCCATCCCCAAGACATTTATCAGAATCTAGTGATGCTAACGATTGGCTAGCTGCCACCCACGCATCTACCGAAGAGGATGTGTATGAAGGTTACCGCATTCCTAAGGGTTCTATCGTCATTGGAAATGCATGGTCTGCAGCACCAACTAGTTATCCTTCCTTTGCTTATTTCGAGAACACGCAGGGCCATCTTGCATAACCCGATAGAGTATCCCGAGCCAGAGGAATTCCGACCTGATAGGTTCATGAAAGATGGACAGCTCGACCCAGCTCGCCTAGATCCTCATGCTGCCGCCTTTGGCTTCGGACGCCGGTAGGCCCGCTCCCTCTCCCCAACCCTACCTATTCTGAAGGATTGAAATCTTCGATAGAATCTGCCCTGGCCGATTTCTCAATAATTCTTCACTCTACATATATATATCCTCCATCTTGGCGGTGTTCAACATCACCGCGCCGCTCGACGAGAATGGCCAGAGGGTGCAGCTGAAATGGGAGATGACATCTGGTTTGCTTTCGTGAGTGCCGAATTGTATATTCTACCTATGTTAACAACAACTTGGCTAGATACCCTGTTCCGTTTGATTGTGATATCAAACCTCGCTCCGCGGCCGCAGAGAGCCTGATCGGAGATTCGCAATACTTGTAATATCACTTATCGCACGGAGGCCTACTATACCAGCGCTATTATAATAACGCGTGGTCGGTTGGTCGGTCGAGAAGGTCGGAAAGAAGGTCAATGAGTGTGTATGTAGTTGAATTTTGTTGTTTTCTAGCCAAACTGAACGAACCGCTTCCAATGGAAATTCGGATGTCTGATGCACAATCCGGATGGTGTGTCTATGTAACTTTGTAAGATTCAGGTATCGCGCCAGCCCATTTCCTCAACTATTCCCTGCCATAGCTCACCGCTGATCCAATTTCACCTTGTTAGTTGGTCAAATGTTTGGCTTAGTACGTTTCGCCTCCGGAATCCCGTTACCAAACTCCCCGCCTGGAAGGGCAGCTCTCAGCCTGCCCCCAAACGTCCGCACAATGCCCCCACGCCATCCTTCAGCTCTACACAGAAAACATGTGAGCACATACTAGCAACAGCATTGCGGTAGCCATCCTGGGTGAGCCCATGGGGGTGATAGGGCAGGGTGATTGACCTTTGATGATAGCTATATCCGCCTTGCGGTTGAGCAGAGGCTTGAGTATTCAGGTCATACGGGAGGATTTCAACCTTGATGACGGTGAAATTTATACAAGATGACTCGCTTCCGGAATGCAGCACACTGCACTTGTTCTTCCCTACCATCTTCAGTGCAGCCATTGCCCCCCCTTATACCCGCTGCCCGGGCGTCCAGGAAACGACGTGAGTGATGTACCACGTCCACTGCGCCATTCATGTCAGGAGCAATAGTGCCATGAAAGGATCAAATAAGTAGATGCACACATGCTACACATGCAGAGTTCTAACTTCTCCGCTGACAGTATGATCATATTTCAGCCAGGAATACATTAGGGTGTGGCCAAATAATATCGGAATCTTATCACTCAATCTCCACTGTGGACGTTCCAGGACAAAATGGTAACTTTCACTACTTCCCCTCTCCCCAGCGTGAGTACCTGAGGTTTGATTTCAGTATTCAAGTTTCTGTGTGTTGTGGAGCATAGTTATGCACATGATTTGGACCCATTTGGTTCCCACCAAAGGCAAGCGCTGGACATGCCATTTGAATTAAATATTCAACCAATGACTATTGACCCACATGAAATACAAGGTTTGAATACATTGCAGTGTCAGATCCTTATCCACCGCTGCTGTAATTAATGGTAGGTTTGGGCGACAGTTCGTTCCAAGCCGCAATTTGAATATGAAACGAGTCTTGACCTATTGCGGTTGGTTATGTAAAGCGTGGGATTTACATAAGTCAACAACTTGAATCGCGTCAAAGTTACACCTTCGACACGCCAGGTTCCAAATGCGTTTCGGGCCCCATACGACACACATGCACCATTGCAACCACACCTTGGATGGCAGGAACCGATCTAATGTGACGCTATTATTGATAAGGCTGGCCTACGCTATAGAGGTGTCGCGAATACTTGGGCGGGGACAACACTGGCGCGCGCAATTGGTGATAGAAAATCGCTTTACATTTCAATCTTAATTCTATTTGAATACAATTCCCACTCCAATTCTGCCCGGCAACTGACCTCCAAACACGTCATGGTGCAAATCGCAGTGTCACTCGCCGCTGGCGCTTCCTGTCAAAAAAAATTCCTCTGAGACCCGCAAGGAACCGATCGCAGGAAGTGTTGTAGTATATTGATCACGAGGGACGTCAGCCGCACCACTTGTTGAACATGCGCGAGCCCCATCGACATTTTCCCATTCATTAGACGTGTTGTCACACGGCCAACTTTATATTGCGGCACCGTCATATCTTTGGCGTTACTGCAAGAGGTTCTCTCGTCATTATTCTACACTTTCCACTGCCATCCTCCATGGCCATGACATCAAGTACCAGAACGTGGGCTTCGATTCCAGAACCCCATCCGTTAAAATTCCGGCTCAAACGGCGGGTTTGGGTGCTCCTAAATCACTTAAATGAACAATTTCTCCCTTGAGTTCAATCCAGTCCTTCCCCCTCTATCAAAACCATGCCACAGATTCAGCTCCAATACCCCATACTAGCAGTGTGCCTGTCCACTGTCCTCTATCTCGCCTCCTGGAGGGCCAATGCTCGCCGACTCCCTCTTCCCCCTGGCCCGAAGGGCCTGCCATTGATTGGGAACCTGCTTGACGTACCGACCCAATACCAGTGGTTCGTCTTCGACGAATGGGCGAAGAAATATGGTATGTAGTGTTCTGACACCGACACGGGAGTATTTGGCTGATATTATTTCTAGGGGATCTGATGCACGTCAATGTCATGGGCCAGTCGATCATCATCCTGAACTCGCTGAAGAGGACGAATGACATCTTCGAGAAGAGATCAGCCATATATTCTTCCCGGCCACGGATGCCGATGCTCATGGAACTGTAAATTTAGTACCTTGTTAATTTTCTAGCTACTCACTTGCTCATACTAGAATGGATTGGACTATCGCCTTTGCCTTCATGCCGTACGGCAGGGACTGGAAGCTCCGCCGGAAGATGTTCCACACCCATTTCAACAGCAGCATCGTCCAGAAGTACCAACCAATCCAGGACATCAGCAATTCACATGATTTGGCATAGAGAGCCATAGAAATGGGAAATTTTCATAGAGACCTATTGGCAGTGGATGAAGTAGATGGGAGATTAAATAGATATTATTAGATGTGTATAACGAGTAGTGATATTGAGAGACAATCTACGAATGTAAAAGACTGGACACGCTTATGTAATCATAAAGCGGACATTACTCTAAGTCAAATACTGTAGATAAGCTGGTATCTCAACAAGACCTATAGAGACCCATAGAAACGAGAATTTTCATAGAGATCCATAGATCAACATAGATGCCATAGATGCTACAACAAGAATATACACAACGATACAGTACTGTATAGAAGAGGCGCGACCTGGACCGTTCAAGAAAGATGTGTTGCTGCACCGTCCAGCCCTCGCCAGCCCTGTGGTAAATTATGTAATCAAATAACACGAAGCAAAATTGAGTTGCCACCAAAGCCAAACATGTGCAAATGGCTCGTGTGCACCTGCTCCACTCCGCAGTGAATTGTTTATGGTGATGCTTAGGCGCGCGCACATAAGTATCACCCCACCTGGCTCCTGCCTCTCAATTTCGTCTAAGTCCCACCCCCACGCAACACGATACCTCAGCGTCAGCACTCATCTCTATTTCTTTCCTACCCTCCAACCATGCTAACCTACCTATTCTTTTCCCTCACAAGCTGTGACAAACATATCCCGCCTAACGAAATCCAGGCCCACCATTTGGTCCAACAACATTCTCGTAGGCTCACGGCAATGCTATAGGACCTAGGTTGGGCTTGAATATCTATGTAAATGGTGAGTCTTTCAATGTTTTTTAATACATTCATCGCTCACAAGCCCAAGCGACTTGAACGTCAGCAGACATTTCGAGAGCTCTCAACTCACATAGGATTGGCACCTCAGGTATGCGCACCATGGCACACGTCACATCCCTTCTGCGCTACTAAACCCGGTATGTTGACTGCTACCACAAACTTTGTTGTACGGTCGCAGTACTCGCAGTGCCTCTGCAGTTTGTGATCAACGCCCTGATGTTCAACAGCAACGTGAGCCGCAATGAAGCGCACCCTGGACCAGGTAAACCCCAATGCTGTCGGGGTAACATAACATAATTGCTCACAAACCGTGTAGTATCAGCATGCGGGTTGATTGCTCAAATCTAAGGCGACGAGTGTCAAGGTTGAATGGTGCAAATGGAGCAGGCTATCGCCGCCGGGCTTGGCAATCACGCACCACCTCAGCAGCGGCTCGCCGAACACAATACAGCTAGTCACTTACTCAAATCCAAAGTGACGCACATCAGCATTGGCCACACGACGCGAGCTATACCCTACGCAAACAGTGACAATCGCTCAAATTCGAGGTGAGATATAGCCACAACAACAATGATGTAATTACGTCGAATAGTTCAATATATATTTTTACTATTGTTTATCTATTCATTCAAGTCAAGTAGTATTGAAATGGGATGAATTATTGATTTGGACTGTAAATGGCAAGATCTATCCAGTGTGGTATAGTACTTTATAGCATTAACATAGTTCTGGACGGCACTGTATGGTGCTAACATAGCTCTGGGTAGCATTGTCAAAAGATAGACCCATTCTATGAGACTATGGGACTATAAAACACTATAGGTCTCTAGCTAGGACTGTCCAGATACCATCTACTTTGCTGATGGAGAAGTCTGTCCCCAAGTTCCTCGCTCGACTGCTGGAGTCACCCCATGATCTCGCCTCTCATATTCATGCGTATGTCCAAAATAATCCTCAGAGCGTGGTTTTGACGTTCGCAATATAGGGCATTCGTGTTCACGATCATGGACATCGCATATGGGATCAAGGTGGAGAACAACGATGATTGGTTTGTCTTGAACGCAAAAACATCACTTGACGGGATGGCGGCTGCTGGAGTGAATGGGACCTATCTGGTCGATTTCATTCCCATCCTGAAGTATTATCCTGAGTGGATGCCTGGCGGGGGCTTCCGGAGGAAGGCTAGGATCTGGCAGAAGGCTAATCACGAGCTTGCGGATAAGCCATGGGCAATCGTGCAAGAGAATATAGTGCGTTTTTTGGTGGCGACGCGACGTTTCGAAATCGCTGATCTGTCCATAGGCAAAGGGGGAGGCTGTTCCGTGTATGGCGACGAGCTTGATCAGCGACCTACCTGATGATGAACGTCGCCTGGAGGAAGAGCAAGCCGCCAAGGACGCCACCGCTAACGGTTATGTAGGTGTGTATATTCTATTCTATTAGGGTCTTGCGATTTCTGACCTTTCATTTCTCAGGTGGTTCTGATATGGCGAGTCGTGATTATGGCGCTATTACTGTACGAGGACTTACGCAAGATGCAGATGGTCTCATATGTCCACAGCTTCTTCCTTGCTATGGCCATGTACCCGGATGTGCAAAAGAAAGCACAGGCCGAGATTGACTCTGTCACGGGCGGAGCTAGACTCCCAGGATTCGAAGACCGCGATGCCATGCCATATATCAATGCCATAATCAAAGAAGTACTGCGATGGCATGTTGTAGCCCCACTTGGTAAGCGTTCCACCCCCAAGACGCTTGGCAGAATCAAGTGATGGCTCATGAACGGCCAGCTGCCACCCACGCGTCTACAGAAGAGGACGAGTACGAAGGTTACCGCATCCCAAAGGGTTCTATCGTCATTGGAAATGCATGGTCCGTGGCGTTCGCTGGCTGTCCTTTTCTTGCTTATTTCAGGAATATATAGGGCCATCTTGCACGATCCAGTAGAGTATCCAGAACCAGAGGAGTTTCGACCTGAGCGGTTTATGAAGGATGGACAGCTCGACCCAGCTCGTTTGGATCCTCATGCCGCCGCCTTTGGGTTCGGACGCCGGTGAGCCCGCTTCCTTCCCCCAATTCCTACCCGGATTGACAACCTCGATAGCATCTGCCCCGGCCGATTCCGAATCGGAATTAGGCTTATCAACCCATTCCCTGATGATATCACCCTTGTAACGCGTTAAAACTCTGATACCATCTTATATTGTCATATCTTGGCATATAATGATTCATAATAATGGCAATTTTCGCAGGACCATACCTTTTCGTTCCGGATTTCCTGATGTAGGCCCTCGTGTTGTCGTAAATGATATTACAGATATTGGGAATCCCTGATTAGACTCTCTGCGGCAGCGGAGCGGGGCTTGATATCACAATCAAATGGAACAGGATATCTGGCCAGGTTGTTGTTAACATAGGTGGCCACATCGAATATACAGCTCGGCACTCACGAAAGCAGGCCGGATGTCATCTCAGACTTGAGTTGCACCCTGTGCCCATTCCCATCGAGCGGCGCGGTGATATTGAACACCGCCAGGATGGAGGATATGTATATATAGAGCGAGGAATTGTTTAAGAGTCTTAAACAATTCCTCGCTCTATATATACATATCCTCCATCCTGGCGGTGTTCAATATCACCGCGCCGCTCGATGGGAATGGGCACAGGGTGCAACTCAAGTCTGAGATGACATCCGGCCTGCTTTCGTGAGTGCCGAGCTGTATATTCGATGTGGCCACCTATGTTAACAACAACCTGGCCAGATATCCTGTTCCATTTGATTGTGATATCAAGCCCCGCTCCGCTGCCGCAGAGAGTCTAATCAGGGATTCCCAATATCTGTAATATCATTTACGACAACACGAGGGCCTATATACGTGCGCCAGTTCAGTTACGACACCGTATGGTCAATAGCTGAGACGGAAGATAAATGCGCCCACAATTGTATATGTAGCTGAAATGTATCACAATCCGGACGAAAACATCATGGCCCCCTCCCAAAAGAACCAAAAAACAAAAAACGCCCAAACTCGTCCGCGGAGGCCAAGCATGATCGATGATCAGCCACCGTCACCCCCATGATGGCCAGGACCCCCATTTGGTACCCCCGTCGGTGGCCTCGTGAGCGCCAGTAGCTCCACCATTGTCCATTTATTCGTGTGTATTTATCGCGACTCGAGTTTACAGCTGCCGAAAAAAACATCTTTGGCGAGTTCCCGCTCCTCGTGCCGGGAGGGAACTTTGCGACGGTTCAAGGTGGTCCCACCTGGGCCAAGTTGATTTCCGGCCGGAGTGATTGACTCAAAGCGCTCGCATGTAGTATTTCGAGGCGAGCTATGATATATAATTCAAAGAGCTGGTACACTCCTTCGCTATTGGGCTCCGGCGTCGAGGCTCCCCCAGGAACGCCATTATCGCCACAATCACTCGGGGATAATAATCAATATACAATAGAATGTTATGCGACGGTACTACGATAAAATGCGGGTTGTGCTCTAATGCGCTTTAGTGATACATTGTCATAATGCGTGCTTGTTTTCCAGTCCAAAATGCCCATGCTCGATCCATGCAAAATTATCCAGTGCCGGGGGGGCACCCCATCACACGCGCCCCTTCTTCTCCTCTTCCTCGAGCTCTTTTGCTATCCGGAGATCCTGCACGTGACGTACTCAGTACCAGACGACACAGCCACGGCGGGGTGTACTCACAATACACGGCGCGAACGTGCTCCCCATGCGGATGCGCGCGCCGTACTTGTAGAACAGGAACGGGCTCGGGGAGAGGAGCAGCGCGACAAGGCCGAGCAGGGTGGAGCCCCAGTTTAGGCCGAGCTGGGGGGTTGGTTAGTATGCGTAGGCGTGGGGAGGGGAGAGGGAAGTACCTTTGTGAACATTTGCACGGTGAAGAGGGGAAAGGCGGCGCCTACAGCGGACCGGACCATGGTGTTGGCTGCAAACGCGGAGGCGCTGTACATCAGGTACGTGTCCACGAGGTAGCTCTAACAGAGAAGTATCAGAAACCAGATGATGCGCGGAACGAGAGGACCCACCAAGAACGACATGTATATCAAACTAATACTCGCTCCGAGCACGATCGTGGCGAGGCCGGGGACATACCACGGGACGCTCGCGTACTGGCCGGACCACCCGAGCCAGAATATGCCCGTGACGAGGCAGACCGAGCCGATCATGGCGCTGAACAGGCGCTGCTCGGGCGGGGGGAACCCCTTCCACTTTTGTATCAGCGCGGGGTAGTGCGCCGTCGCGAACACGTTGATCACGGACCCGAGGGTCGTCCCGATCCCGATCCCGATGAACATGAGCCCGGACTGGGCGATCGTGAAGCCGCGCCGCTCGATGAAGATGATCGGGAACTCTTCGAATACTGCAAAAAGTGAGCATCGCGTTCCGCGGGTGAGGGGGAGGGAAGGGAGACTTACGGGCGTAGAGGATGCCGTAGACGAGGGAGAGGTAGATTGTGACGAGCACGAGGATCGGCTCCTTGTAGAGCATGTAGAACGGGCGGAAGATTGTGCGGTGGAGGACGCCCTTGACCGACCAGTCCTGCTTCTCGTGCTCGGCGTACAGCCCGCGGCTGGCCTCGGGATTCGCCTTGCGGATCTGCTTGACCTGCATGGAGTCAGCCGAGATTCGCTCCCATCGCAGATGCGGACTGACCTTTTTCAGCAGGATGATGGGCGCATATGTTTCCGGGAGGGCGACGGTGACGAGGATGGTACATGCGCCCGCGAAGATCATCATGACCCAGAAGACCCAGCGCCAGCTCAGGGGGCTCTCGACAATGCTAAGGAGACGTCAGAAAATGCGGTGGATATTGAAAGCGAGGACGTACTATCCACTGGCGATCGGACCAAGGACCGGGCCCAGAAAGACGGCTGCTGTGAACAGACTGGTGGCGGGACCGCGACCGACAGCGGGCCAGATGTCGGCAATGACGCCTCCGCAGTTTGTGAGCGGCGCGACGGCAAAGAAGCCCGAGAGGAAGCGGGTGATGAGGAGGGTCTCGATGTTTCGGGCGAGGGCCTGGCCGAGGTGGAATATGGTGTACATGGCCATGGTGCCGATGAAGATGGGACGGCGGCCGACGAGCTCGCTGCCCGGTCCCCAGAAGAGAGGGCCGAAGACGTATCCGAGGAGGAACATGGTGGTGAGGAGGTAGGAGACCTCTTTTGTGATGCCGAAGGCCTTGATGATGTCTCCGGTTGCTGAGGTTGGGGCAGACGAGGCGAATGTGCTGTATGAGGGTTAGGAAGGATCACAAGGTGAATAGAAGGGTACTTACACGTTGAGGGTCATGATCATGCAAACGAGTGTGATGCCCCACTTGCGCGCTTTGGACCAGTTCTGTGGGTTCCTCTGATCATTGGGGCCGTCCCAGGTGACCATGTTGTCGTCAACGGTTGGTGCCGGAGACAGCTCGACGCGCGAGGGCTCGTGGATGTCGTCGCCTCCATAGTGCTCAAAATTGTTTTCGTCTCGGGCGATTTCCCGTTCCAAAGGGGACTGGGTGTCGTCCGGTGTTCGTTCGGGGTCGATGACAGTGATGGATGACCTCGGGGATGTTGAGAATGACATTTTGTAGGACGTCCGGGGTGGGGAGCCTCATTTTTTGATCCAGGCTTTATAGAAAAGAGGATAACATATCTACCGGCGATGAAAATGCCGGAGAGGGGCATGACGGTTCGGGTAAAATATTTGTCAAGAACTGTTTGCTGATGCATGCCCCTTGGCCACAACGACCGACGCCGGAAGGATATGAATACGCGAGAGTTGAGCCAGCCGAGAAACATGGCTTCCAGTCAAAGAACATGACCATCCAGGTCCAAAAGTTATAAATATCCCGAATCGCGATCATCCGAGCTCGGCCTCGGCTTCAATGTTCATAATCAACTTCGGCTCCGGGGGTATCATACATGTACTGTTCGACGCCAAAACTCAGTTTTGCAGTCGTACAGCACATCCTGCAGCTTGCAGCTCTACACAGAATGGATCGCGACTCGCAAGAAGCCCAGATCGAGCAAGATTCTGCACCCGATCAGATCTGCGCTTCTTGGAACGCACGGGCCACCAACGCACAAGTACTCCGAGGCCTCTCACAACCTCCAGACTGGGGGTGGTTGCTGTGGTACATACTCCGTGTCCAGCGCTCGTCCCCTGCCACCGCCTGAAACTTTGATGACCACACTTTGACACCAGATGCCGAGGCGGGTGTCATTTGAGGCAAAACTCGAAAGCCATCTCATGCCGGTTGTTGCTGACTGTGCTCGCTCCATTATAGTGCAAACCACTGCGGCCGAGGGATTGAAAAACAGCCTATACCACACTTGGCCTACGTCACCCAATGTTACGGAGATTTTCAGTGGGTCGGTATGACTACGGCAGACGTCAGCTCCAGTGCTAACTGCAACTAGCTGGCAAGAATGGCATGTCATTTCAGCTTGAGCGATACATTGAGATCCCGGTCTCAGGCGGCAATGATATATGGCACACCCAATGGCAATAGAACATCCCGACCCTCCGATCGGCGACGGAAAGCAAGCAAGTGTACTTTGCATATCGAAAATCAAACGGAATCATATCCCCCCACCACTCAGTAGTCCCGCAGCAAGTTGGGATTTGTCTCCGAGGGATAGAGTCGAGCGATTATAAGCCAGTGGTGTAAAATGTCGCGCAAATGTCGTGAGTGGGACTATCTTATGATTGTTTAGTGCAACCCCATTGGGCCACCGGCAATCCGAACGTTGGGGCTAATTGTATATTGTGCGAATAGCGTGTCAACATTGATGCGGACGAGTCAGCCAGCTCACCATTCCAAAGGTGGCACATGCGCTCCAGAAACCCATACGTCCCCAGCACGTCCTGCCTCCGGTCTCGCTCGTCGACAAAGACCGGAATACCAAGCAAGGGTGGCACGAAATCACATTGAAGACGCCTGCACAAAGACCCGCTGCCGCGCGGCTTCAATCTCGGGTGAGCCGGCAAAACTGGGCTTGAAAAAGGTGCAGGGCCGCGCAGCCGCCCTTGACCCTTGGCCCTCCATGGGTGGGTCGATCGTATTGTCCCCTACCCCTTCGACCGCGTCCGACACGAATGGGCGACTCCAACACCGGTGTGGAGGCCAGCGTCGTAGCGAGCACGTCGCCGGCGGTCTCGACGGACTCCATCAGGTTCTCCCAATGTTCTTACTGTCGCTGGCAACGCTTCGTGATATGGCCAGGGTCCCTCCGGTTGCAAATGCGAATGCGATGCCGCTTCCGCGCGCATCGCCCGGTCCGAGAATGCTAGAGATCTCGACGTAGCTGGGTGGGGCCAATGTCGCATTCTCCCCCCGGAATGAACAGGAACTCGTCAAAAGATGCTTTTCGGCAGCTGCGAATTCGAACCGCGAGAAGATGGACAGGTGGAAGTTGCTAGTGCTCACGACGCCACCGCATCAAGCATGTCCTCCGCGGAAGAACCAGCTATTTACATGACGAAAGGTCGGGGATGAGGGCGCATCGACTCCCTGCCCGCCGCCGCCCCCTCCTGATTGCGACAATGGCACAGCGACAGCAACCCGTTCCCGGGAGGCTTGAGCGCATAGCTTGTGACTCGTTCGGGAGTGCATGGTTTGGACGAGCTCTGGACGACGTTGTCTCCTTGTGGTTTGTTTGGTCCCGAAGTCCAAGATAAACCGGTCATACGACGAAAAAGCCACGAAGTTAATTATAAGGCCCACAATTTTACTAGTTACTTGTGCTCTGTGTGACGAGCCTGCGGAACGGGACGCTCATTTCTCCCTGTGCTCGAAGAGTTCCCGGGCATATTCATTGGGCGGCGCGGCTTCACGATCGCCCACGACGGGCTCATGCTTATCCCGTGATTGGTGTGCGGGGGTTGATCCAGAAATGGAAAGGAGTCCCGCCTCCTGAGTGTCATTTCAAGTGGAGCTTGAATTGATTAGGGGGCGGCTTTCTCCCCCATCCTCACCACAGCCCTGCTGAGTTTCGCATCAACTTTCATTCACAATGGGTGCGTCAACTTCTCGCCAACTTCCCGTCAATCGTTCTGGTGATGACAAAGATTGAATAGCAACAGAAACTTCACCAGGGAAACACTACCGCGGGCTTGCTGTCTTCGCATTTCCCCTCCCGGCTGATCCACTACTCAAATACATCTTGAAATTCGTGGAGACCACCGACACCAGCAGCGTCCAGATGCGACCTGAAGCGGAAGCAGAGAGCCGCATGTTGATCGGCAAGGCTGCTGCTGATCATCTCACAGCTGAATTTCAGCGGATATGTCCCACGGCGCGTATCGTGGAATCGGTGGAAGGTCGGTTGAGGATGTCTATGGTGAGGAGCCCGGATGGTATCGATGAGGACTTGATTCCGCAAAGCGAAAAGTTGGCGGCACTGGAGGAACTAATGAGCCGCGAGGGCTTCAATGAGAAGCCTGGCTGGTTCCGAGACTTATGAGACTCTTATAATATTTTGTTCGGAGATCTGTGAGACTCAGAATTGTCTGTACGGGGCTCGTGCTTATCGATATCAGGATGACACTCGGCTCCGTGATTGGTGCGACGGCGCACTACTTCGGGCTGATCCAGAAATGGAAAAGAGTCCCGCCGGGGGCAGCGCCGGTTTCAAGATAATCAGTCACGGGCACCTCCTAACTCGGATGGTGAGGCCAGAATGTGGCTGTCATTTCAAGTGGAGCTTGAATTGATTAGGGGGCGGTTTTCTCCCCCAATATCCTGTAACCTGTTGAGTTTCACCTTCGTTCACAATGGGTACGTCAGCTTCCCTTCAACCACCCCCTCCTGATGAGGAAGATATGAATAGCAACAGCAACAAAATCCTGGGATTTCCCCCTCAAAGAGCCGCGCGATTGCTACGGGCCCATTGTTTTTGCGTTCCCTTTCCAGCGTGATCAATTAATTAAATATATCCGGAGGTTCATGGGAGCCGTCGATACTAGCAGCGTTCAAGGAGAAGAAGGATTTGCGACGAGTCGCATGAAGGTCGGCGAGATCGCTGCTGCTCATCTTACCACGGAATGTCGACGGATATGGCCCAAGGCGCGCATCACAACGTCGAAGGGGGGGTATGGGATGTCCCTTTTGAGGATCCACGAGGTTAACGACAGCTTGATTCCACCAGACGAGAAGATGGTGGAACTGGAGCAGTTGATGACCCGCGAGGGCTTTGATGGGAAGTTTTGCTGGTTGTATGAGCCGTGAGGCTCGAAGTTGGTGGTACGTTGATTTGCTCTTCCGCTCGATTTTGGTCTTGACTTTCGCACAGCGTGCTGGGTTGGTGCAGGACTAGCGCCCAATTTTACAGTAGTATAAGAAACATGTACATAGTCATCAGAGTAACACATCTCTCGACGCGTTCAGTATGGGGTGCTCCAGCGCAACATTCGCTTTCTTTACGGTCGGAGATGATCAACACGCTCTCGCCGTGCCGCTCTCAGAGGCATCTATCCGTGAACGGGTGGAGCCAAGCACTGAGGTGGAAAAGCCGGGGAGGCGTTGTATGCTCCCCCTGGTATGCGCTTAGGTGTTGCCAAGTCGGCGAACAGGCTGTGAGGGTTCTTTGATTATCACTACAATGTATCGCGTTAGCATTATCCAACGAGCGCCTTCATTCAGGATTACCACTCTACAGGAATGTAGGACGATTAGCGGCCTTCTATGCGAATATAGTACCGACACGAGGGGGTGTTGGAAATCCCCGGTGGGGGTGGAACGGTAGGATAGGGTAATGTGGGTCCAATGAGCGGTGCTTATTTAGCGACTACTATAAAAATTAACCCCAGTGGAATGATGGTAAGGGTGTGAACCAACCACCCAATATAAGTTGGGCGCCCGGATACCAGTTTACAAATGGTGACCTCCTCCCTCTGCACCTAACCGGTCCAGCCCAGCCTCAACTGGGCCTCCGTTCTCCTTGGCGTTACACCGCTCCCCGCACTTGCCATGCGTATAACCCACCGTCTGCGCTGTGTATTGTGAGCGATACCTTCACCCGCTGATGTTGTACCTAGCCATTTGGTTACGTAGGCCAGATAGGGAAGGAGATAGAGGAAGGAGAGAAACAAGGGCGTATTTGCCGGGTACCTCGGTTGGATTGAGCATTTTGGACACTGGAAGCAAGTATCATCGCAATGCATTTCTAGAATCCGACTGTCGTGTACCATCACTCAATTTATTTATTGTTCAATCAAGGCCAAGTGATAGTAGGCCATGGCTACCCGGCTCCTATCTACCGCCCTTTTTATTGTATGATGGTGGCGAGTATGTGTAACGGGTCATGAGGAAAAACCCCGTGTCCCTCATTGATTGAAATTTGAAAGACCTTGCAAGCCTACGAGGTATGTTACTGTAACTATGTACACTGTACTGTAAGTATGTGCTTACGACTTGTGGCCCGAGCTTATGAACAGATCACACGGCCATGATGGTGGCCACCATTTCAAATGGAGCTTGAATCGATCGGGTAGCGGTTTTAACTCTTTCTCGTCACCGCCTTGGGTTTCACATCGACTCTCATATACAATGGGTACGTCAACTCCTCGTTAAAATCACCCTCCTGATGACGAAGATTGAATAGCAACAGCAACAACACAATCCCAGCAAGCCCCCCCGGCGAAACGGCGCTGCAGGCCTGTTGTCTTCGCAATTCCTCTCCAGCCTGATGAATTAATCAAATATATCAAGAAATTCGTAGCGACCACCGACACCAGCAGTGTCCAGATGCAAACCGAAGCGGAGGCAGCGAGCCACATATTGATCGGTGTGGCCGCTGCTAACCATCTCACCACGGAATGTCAACGGATATGGCCCGATGCGCGCATCATACAATCGAGGAGAGGGCGGTGCAAGATGTCCCTCGTGAGGAGCACACATATTGACAACAGCTTGATTCCCCAAGGCGAGCAGTTGGCGGAACTGGAGCAGGTGATGATCCGCGAGGGCCTCAATGGGAAGCCTCGCTGGTTCCGAGATTCGTAAGACCGGCGAGTCGTGGAGAAGGATCGTACTTCTTGTACTAAGTAGTACGCGTGCTTCAGAACTTCTCACCACCGTCGTATGTCTCTAACGGAGCGAACGAAGAGCGGAATTCCGGGCGAGAGCGGCGGTCGCCGTGGTACCCTATTATCTGAAATCACGCTCAAGTTCTAGTCATATTTAAGTTCCGAGTGAGTGAAATGTACGTACCCAAGACACGACTGTGCAAAATGCCAGTGGCTCCCGTGTCGGGTGGCCGGTGACACACTACAAACATAAGCTTGAAATTGCAGGTCGCGCTGATAGGTCGGCTAAGTTGCTTCCTCGACTGTGTCTGACACGGACCTGCGACTCCAGCATGGGCGTGAAGGTCAGTTAGCGAACGCATTGCTGATGGTCTCGACGGACTCCTCCATAGAGTCCTCTCAATGTTTCTTGCTCCCTCATCGCCGTTGAGGAATACCAGTTGGAGACAATGCGCTCTACACCGTGCCACCTCTGGAGAACTCCTGGAGCCGAGAAAAGTGGAGAAGGCCGAGAGGTGTTGAATTTCGTCGGAGACGGTATGTCTCCCCCTGCACTGTGCCGACGCATTGCCCGTGTAGGGCTCAAGAATGGTGTAGGACGATGTTTAGGGACGAGCTGGTCGCATTCACCCTCCCACCAAGTTGGTGGGAGGGTGAATGTAACCAAGGGCGGTGAACAGGTTGCAAGGGTTCTTTGATTACCGCTAAAAAAATATCCAATATATCACTCTATATTATACACACTATCCAACGAGCATTTCAACTTGAGAATTGACATTCCGTGCTTCGTGAAAAATTTTCACCACAGCAGAAATGTGGGATGATCAATGGTATTGCATGCAGGCGTAATGCTGGCATGAGGCGTCGAAAATCCCCAATGAAAATAACAGTGGGGTTGGGCGATGTGGGTCCGCTGGGTGGCGCTTGTGCCTGAGAGAGCATGAGCGTCAGTAGGGGGATATCTATAATGTAGTGGATAATCAGATGGAATCCTCGAAAGGAAGCGGCATGGGTGGGATGGGTAAGAAAAAAGTGAGTAGACGGCAAATGCCCAGTGCCCATCGGCCAGCTTTGAATGGAAATGGCTGCCGATAGTTGCGAATTCGGGTCAACTCTGAGAATTGACTCGCACTCGCAACTCGAGTCCGAACAAAGTGGATACCATAATAATTCCATTCCTGAACCACGGAAATGAAACCACTACCACGCGCGTACGAGGACAGTGGATCATTTGCAAAATCAGCTATGTAGTGGGATAATGATAAGGGCCGCCAACGTGGCACCCAGAGAGTCCGAATCTAGGATGCTCAAGAGGCGCCCGGACGACAACAGGTACAAATTGAAATAGGAATCAGGCCAACCGTCGGTCGCGTCACCGGCTGTCACCGGTCTGTTCAGTACCGTCGTCTCTCTGGACCAGTCATCGGCCTCATCGCCGGTGGATAGTCTGCCCTCATTTTCGTATATCAACACTCTAATCCTTGGATTGTCCAGAGCTCTCTGAGCTGGCGCTGGGTTGTTTGGGTTATGATAGTTATCGTGGGTGCATGTACTATTCTCCTCCCGGAAACCTATGCTCTCATCATCCTGCTGAAGAAGGCCAGTCCGTGTTAGAGAAGAGGATCAATCTTAGATGACTCCATCTAGGTCAAGCGGATCCACAAGACGCACCTTGAGGCTAGTCGCGGTCCTTACACCGAGCAGGGTTGGTTGGTCAGGGGGGTCCTCCGCTGCGTGGTCTTTCGCCCATTCTACACGCTCTACGGGAAGCCCATTCTCATCATGCTACTTCTCTTTTGTCCATGGCATCCTCTACGCTCGTAAGTCTATCTTCCTCCCACCTACGGAACGCCATGCTCACCCTCCCAATGGTCAAAGAGTTCCCGGGTATACTCATGGGGTGGCACGATCATGCAGGACGGGCTCATGTTCATCAGGATCTGTACCAGGACCCCTCGGCTCCTTCATTAACGTGTTGGGCTCATCTAGAAGTGAGAGAGATTTCCCCAGCGGGCCAGCGCGCGAGTACGTCCCAGGCCTTGCCATGTTCGTTCTCCCTGTAGCTTCCACATGTCGTTCTTGGTGAGTCCTCTCGCTCCACGCATCATCCAATTTCTTATATTGCTCCTCCATCAGAGCTATCTCATGGATATACACCCGTAAGTCACCCCATGCCATACCCCGATCCACGACTTATGCTCGTTTCAGGGATGCGGCGCCATTATCTGTTCAGCCGTAGGCGCAGCCTTCCCCCTCTTCGCAGGGAAAATGCTCATAAAGGTTACCCTCCCTCTCACTTGGCACCTACCTACGCCGACCTAGTCCAGCTCCGCCTCAACGCTCCCCGTTCCTGTTTCACATATATGGTCCGCCATTCGCGCCGTGGAAACGAGGGTAGATGCTATTCCAGGCGGGTGATGCATGTTTTGAAGAGTGACATAGGTTGGCTCATTGGTTGTGCCTATCAGAAGTAGCGTCGGCTTGGATCAGCCTGTGGCGCGAAAAACGCGACCGTCGGCGACTCAAGTTGGTTCGGGCTCTAGGGTAAGTGGTGTGTCCTTTCGTCTTCGTGCACCAGCTCAAGCTGACGCTCGGCTTTCCCCCAACCTCTCAGCTTGTTCCACTGTCGTTCAGTCACACAAGGCCCGACGAGGCTGGATCACCCACTCTCACTACCGTCGAGCCTCACGCCGGCTTTCATTCACAATGGGTATGTCAATCTCCTGCCAGTCACTCTCCTAATGACGAAGATTGAATAGCAACAGCAACAACGCCGCCCCAGGGAAAACAGCATTATTGCTACCGCGGGCCTGCTGTTTTTGCATTTCCCCTCCAAGCTGATCCACTACTCAAATATATCTTGAAATTTGTGGCGACCACCGACACCAGCCGCGTCCAGATGCAACCTGAAGCAGAAGCAGCAAGCCGCATGTTGACTGGGAAGGCTGCTGCCGATCATCTCATGGCGGAATGTCGACAGATATGGCCCAGGCGCACATCATAGAATCAAGAGAAGGATGGTTGAGGATATCCCTCGTGAGGAGTCCATCAGGAAAAGTCGATGTTACTTTTTGTGACTTTTTGTGACTTTCGGCGCACTTTGGTACTTTTTGGAACCCTGAATAAGGCTAAAAGTACTCCAAAAGTGACCTAAAGTCACAAAAAGTAACATCAACTTTTCCTGATGTCTATATGGTATTGATGACAGCTTGATTCCGAAAGGCGAGCAGATGGCGGCGCTGGAGCAGCTAATGATCCGCGAGGGCCTTGGTGGGATGCCTTGCTGGTTCCGAGACCCGTGAGATTCATAACTGTTTGTGTGCCAATCACCCTCCCGCCTGATTATCTGACCTTGACTCCCATAGTGTGTTGTGTGATATGTGTTACAACGGTTCCCACCCCTATCTTTTTCTTTATTCACCGATCCCCTTTGTTTAACTATACTTACATTGTTCTCTGATTCTTCATTGTTCTATCGCATGTCCAACACATGCCTCTATTCTTAGATACCTGACTCATCTATGATGTCATAGCTGACTGAGCTTCAACAGCTCTTTTACCTTACATTGTCTTTACTTCCCATTGTACTATGTTCTCGCGCCTCAAGGTCCCTGGTATATAAACCCTAGATACATTGTCATTATTCTTCATCTTGACCTAGGCAATACTACACCCTTTACCTCTGAACCTTGATCACTGAACCTTTGATACCCAAGTCAAAGCCTGACTTGGAGTGACTACAGTCTTGTTGGTATTGACCCAAGACTCTGACTTGACATCTTTGACGATACTCGACGCTTGAACCTTGGTAAAGGCTATCCGCCTTAACAATATGAGGGCCTCCAAGCGGGATTGAAGTGACGCAGGGAACGAGGTTGAGGATAATGTAAGGGGAGGGTGTAAAACTATATTCGAATAGGGGAAGATCTGTCCATATCTCTTGCAATAACATTTGTTCCACTGCCCCAGCCGATATAGAGAGTGTATATCATGGATCGTGGGTGGGGTACTCTTCTGTGGCACTCTAGGAAGGCCTTAAAAATATGGGAAGATTGATATTCGCGTGCTAGGTAAAGTCCCGGAAACTGCACGATCGTTAACAATTTCTGAATGGTTCCGCTCGATTCATGCATATAGTGTGGTCCAACCCCGGTTCGTGGGTCCCGGCCTATTTGCCCGACTAATAAGGGAGGGACAGAGGGGAATGCATGCGCCGGGGTCGTAACCATGAGAAAGACCTTCACGTCAAGATTCTGACATCCCGCGGGTGCCGTTCTCAATATCCTCAAGGTCATCCTGAACAATCTAACTCTTTTGAACAGGAAATCCCCTGAGATGAGGCCAACTTTAGCTTTGCGGGTGCATGTACTATTCTCGTCACCATTGCTCTCTCGGAAACATAAATGTCCATCAACGCACTGTGCAGAGGCCCGCTGCCTAGGCGACATGCGACTGACGCCGGCAAAAATAGGCAACTTGAAAGGCCGGAAATAGGGGCAACCTTGGGTTTCACATCGACTTTCATTCACAATGGGTACATCAGCCTCCCTTCCATCACTCTCCTGATGATGAAGATTCAATAGCAACAGCAACAACAACAATACGCCGGCGAGTCCCCCCCTCCGAACTGCACAATTACTGCGGGCCTGTTATCTTCGCGTTTCCCCTCCGATTTGATCAATTAATCAAATATATGGATCGGTTCTTGGCACCTGAAGCAGAAGCAGCGGGCAAGATAGCAGCGGGCAAGATGTTGGTCGGCAGGGTTGCTACTAATCATCTCACCGAGGAATTTCGACGGATATGGCCCGATGCGCGCATCATACAATCGAAGCAAGGACGGTTGAGGATGTCCCTCGCGAGGAGCCCAGAAGGTATTGACAATAGCTTGATTCCGCGAGGCGCACAGATGGCGGCGCTGAAGCGGCTGATGATTCGCTCTGGCCTCGATGACAAGCCTGGCTGGTTCCAAGACTTATGAGACTCAGGTCTGTTCGCGCGCCGATTCGCCCTCCCACTTAGCTTTCTGACCTTGCCTCGTATAGCGCATTGGGCCTGTGTATGGAGACTGGGCGGTGTTATTCGGCGCTCATTTTGCACTTAGATGATGATACTCCTTGACTGAAAGCCACATATCTCGTCTCGCTCAAGTTGTCATGCTGTCAATGAACAAGCCCATTGTGTAGTAGCAATGCAATAATGTTGGCTGGGCGCGAGCTTCTGCGGCCTGTAATCGTATTCGAAATGTTCCATTATGAGCCCAAGGCCCTAGTCGGGCCCGTCGCGCGTCCCTGAACCACGGCCACTGATCGCTTGGGCGGTAATAATATATTCTAAGCACTTGACGGAGGGTAGAGCGTCCGCGCTATAGGATTGAGCACATGTTCTGCCAACAAATGAGCCGCAAGTGGACAGATAAAATTAGGGATGTTGGATTACTCTAAAGTTGAACGTAGATGCACAACCAAAAGGGGGGGGTCCGGTCCTGTCTTCGGCGTAGTACATAATTTGAAATAACAAACGGAGTGGTAAACATGATAGATAGGCGATGGCTAGTAGACGACTAACATAGAGTATGGACACGCCCTGGCTACAGGATCAATTGGGCAGAGTTCATTTGGTACGCTCGTAGAATGGGGTTAATTGACCCATTCCATTTTTTTGGGGTTGAACTCGAACTTTGCTTGGTCTTTGAGCTTCGCCCTGGGGGTGTACCCCGCCTCTATCCTCGTTTTAACAGACCGATGAATCTGGACCTTGGTTTCTTTCTGACTTTCCTGCTGCCCCTGCTCCACATCCGTCTGGGGTGCCTCAGTGCCCTTTCGAAGTGTTTCTTTCCGAGGTTCTGGAATAATTCGTGCTTCTCCCAGTGACCCATTCCAAATTACCCCCGTGAGCTTTACAGGGCTCTTGATGTCGTTGCTCGAGTGGGATGTATTCCAACAACCACCAGAACCGCGCGAGGCTGAGTTGATCATAGATTGGAGAGAGGGCATCCTCGAGATCTAGCTGTTCCTCTGACTTGGGGACTAGGGTAGCAACAAATGAGGGGTCCCTCCCCCCATCAGCGTAGTTCCCAAGAGAACGTTCTTTCCTTGCTCGCTTTTCTTTCTTCTTGTCTACTGGTGGTGGTATACTCGCAAGATGAGATGAACCGAGGGGAAGAGCGGGTGGGCGCGGGGGAAGTTCTGAAGTCAAGGGATTGGGGATCAAGGACGTATAGTCGAAGCCAACATTGCGAAGTCCTCCCACGTCGAAAATGATGCCACTATTGGTCTTGAAACACTCCCTAATCATCCACCGGAGGGGAATACGAGCAAGGTTCGTCGTGATGCTATTTGGCACTGACGAAATGTCAGACAACAATAATGAAGATAACGTTGGGTGACACACCCGATCCACCACCGATGTCTGTTCAGGATCATGTCAGTTTGGTTCAAAATTGAGTGTAGATATGAACACTAACCACAATGACAGCCCGCGAACCAAACCTATTGTGATTACATTTAGTGTAGCGAAGCTTGTGATTACATTTAGTGTAGCGAAGCTTGTGCAGTGGCATGACACACACCTCCTCGACATCGGTCTTCCGAGTGGGATCCTTGGCGTATCTTTGTGTATGCTGTCTCTCCATTTTCTTAAGATGGTCTCCCCCACGCGAATGGACTTTCCCATGTTCGGCAGCGCCCCGCATCCCATGGTCAGCATGACGCCTATTCCAGTCGATTTTTTTCCGATTGGTAATGCTCCGCGTTTTATCGTTGGTGCGAGGCCTATTCCAATGGTTCGCTTTGAACTTGGCTCGGCATTCGTCAAGCGCAAGCGCGTGCCGGAAGGTCCTGACGCTTTGGTTGGAACTTGTAAATGGAAGGCGTTTCGGAATTAAGCTGACGGAATTGACGGTATCCCTGTTCCAACCGTCAGATCGTTACCACCACCACTGCCATTGGGAAAGACCCCACCAAACTCCGATAAACTCGATGTCAACATCAACGGAGAAGGCTTTCTTGAATGTGTTGGATTGTTCCCACCCATCGTCATCCATGCAGGTGAACATTTTATATGCAAACGGCACTTGCTGGTAATTGCAGGGTGTCAGCAACCCAACTTTATGAATCATCCCGGCGAGGCTATAGTCATATGAGTATCGTTAAGTTCGAGAAACAAAGGTAAATACCTCCTCGCTGTGTAGGCACCTCGAGAAAAGCCTATTTTACGAGGCAAGAAACGCTTCAGCCTCGGAAGTTATAGCGAGAGAATATTTACCAAACATGCAGATCCGGTCGCCGGACTTATCTAACAATTTAGTATTGAGCGCATGTTCAGTGCAAGGCCGTTCCATATTTCACCTACAGTTTTGCATCAGGAACTCATACCCCTCTGCATAGATATAAGAACGTTTATCACGCGAAGTCACACTACCTACCCATGACGTGGGTGTGAAGATTCCATGCGACTGCTTCGTCGAGACCCTACAAAATATTAGGTACCTTAATATGATAATGAGTACTACCATGTTGTTACCTTGGAAACTTTCGTGGCGAAAGGTGTGGCAACCTCGGGCGTTGTATAAGTCCCTATCCCAGCCTGCGGACATACAATAAATTACAATTGCGACCAAAACAGGAGCGGTATAAATGCTACCTGATAATAAACCATCTGCTTTTCGTGGTCGTCTTTCTTTAGTATGGTGAATAGTTCCACTATATTAGAGTTCTGGAAATAGCATTAGACTCGACGTGAATTATCTGATCACGATGGGAACGTACATCTGCGTCAAATCTACACTACAGCATCAGAAAGTACAAGACTGAGTTGATCAATACTTACTGGTCGCCCGTCCCATCGAAACATAGTACCAAGGTCCGGAAATTCGTGTCGCTTGGAATATATGCTGGCTCGGGATCCTTGCTCGTTTGAATCTCAGTAGTTTCAGCGAGCCTCAACTCAGAGTCGTTGCTTGCTTGATTCTCGGCAGTCTTAACAGGCTTTGAAGCACGTAACTCGGAGTCGTCGTTTGCAAACCCGTTCAAAATCCGAGGAGGCTTTAGAGAGATTCTAGAGGGCAGGGGCGTTGGTAAAAGCATCAGCTCGCTGCTAATGGAGTCCGCTATCGAAAGGTTTGTGGTTTGGATGTGGCCTCCCTCCATGGCTGGGTGAGTCCCGCGAGCGTGGCGTGGAAAGCTGTTCGAAGATTCGAGCCATCTGATTGATACTTATATAGATGTGTCGCATCTGGTCGCCCTCAAGTATGTTTTTAGTTTTCTGCCCAAATCGAAATGTCAAGACCCAGGCGGTTGGATCCAGGAGAGGAATACACAAGTGCAAACAGTTTGATTGATGTTCAGAAACTTTAAACATGATCATCATGGTCCGACTAGTCAAACAGAGTCAAACTGTCAACAAGGACGAGTAACTATCATTGCATGAGGGCGTCTGAAGTTCGCGGGCGCAACACTACGAATCACCAATCGATAACTTTCAGTTTCCTGCCTCATGATGTTACGGGATTCAGACTTATCTGGAAAGCATTGGGATTCTTTTCGAGGAACCTAGCGAGTTGTTCGGTGGATTTGTGAAGATTTTCTTCCGCGAGACATCTTGCACGGCTGAACCTGGGACATGAGAGCAAATGCCCCTGTGTTTAGATGGTGGCGGCATACATGGCACAGGTTCAAGAGGGTTTCAATGGGCGGGTGAAAATCTCTCTGATATTATCCAATTGGAGCATGGGTTGTGGATAACCTCGCGATTTCCACGGTGAGGGTATTATCATTCCATATAGGGAACAACGTGAATTATATGACCGCGAAGCTCAGGCTGAGGAACCCATGATTGTCATGGCCGACATCCAATGTTTACATTCATCTGTTCTAAATCTTGGAGATGTTACAAGCCCGACCTACTGGACTGCTGACAACTCATCAATAATATATAACATCTGTTGAAGCGGATCCGTGGGCGCGACACCACAAATCGCCGATTATGTCCTCATAATGTATATGGAACTGACCCGCATCAAACCCACTCGGTTCCATTATACCCTCATCATGGATTTATCCCCATCCGATGCCCTTCCTGTTTCCCCAGACTAGCTGTCATTTCCCTCTGGTCTTCCTTTCTTTGAATAACATTACTAACACAAGGGGCATCCCTATCTACCAGGTCTGATAAACGCAACGGGAACCGCCACGAATCATCTGAAACCAGAGCATACCTAGCAAGTTTGACCGGTATTTGGCGGGTTCACTCAACCTGCTGGCGTGCCAAAAACCACTGGTAATTATTCACTGAGCGCTTGGATAATATTAGTACACTCTGATATTGTCCCTCAGCAGTTTGGAAGCCGCACATGCAAGGGCGGGTTCCACACAGCAATTGGCATTGATTATCATTTGGGACCTTGTGACTGATGATATGATTCTATCAATCATGATCTGCCTCCCCCTGCTTTCCATTTGATGGGATAGTCGGGCCATGAGAATTGCCCTCACCGGATGGTGATAGAACAGAATCGGCGCCCCTGAACATGGATTCCCGGCAAGAGGTAAATCTCTAACTTTACAAACCCGTTCCCACTTCCCAAGTCTCTGCAAAATACAAAAGCCCTCGCGCCGGCCTTGGTACGATCATTTCCACCCAACTGCTTCCAGCAATGGCTCCTCAGATCACTCCAATTCAAGTGTTTGGTCTTGCTGCAGATACCGTCTACCTTTCAAAACGCCCCCTACCAAACGCCCCGGATGGCCGTTACGACTGGCAAGCATCCTCCACCGGTCTGAAGGCCAAGGGTCACTCTGGAATCACCAATCTCATAAATAAGGTATTCTCCGTGCAGGCTCTCATTTCGATCGCTTGCTAAGTACTATTTGACCATAGATTGAGACGATCAAGAAGACGCCTGTAAACCCTGATCCTCACATTGTGGTGAGTTTCCTGTCACATTCTCTAACCGGTTGCCCATCACAGTTATAGGGCGCATTTCTAGACACAGCGGTCCATCCAGAATCAATCGATGATCGAAAGGGTGCCGTATGTAATCCCACTCCACCACATTGATGATTCCTAAGATTTTATTAGTTCAGCGCGGGGTTGACAGCCCTTGCTCGACTTCCCGCCGATTCAAAAGTGGCCACCGAAATGTCCAACTCTGCTATTGCAATGCTGTACAATACAATTCCCCATGCTAGTATCACACATATGATATACAGAAAGATGCAACTAACCCAGACTAGCCCCCAGCCTCACTTCTCGGACCAGTTCATGCGACTCGTCAAGCTAACGGCGGTGGAAACAATTTGCAATTCCCGGATCTTGGTCGTGGTGGAACTCCGTATGCTAGGAGTGTGCAGGGAAAATGGTGCACATCCATCCTTCCGGACCCGGGTCTAGTATTCGACACCCTGTTGAAAGCTCGTGATGTGCGCGCGGTCGTTTGAATATTTTCTCTCTACTGACGATTCACTCCTTAGCACAAAGCCCACCCTGGTGGCAATTCAAGCCTCACATTTGCCTTCGCATCACTCGTCACGTTAGTTGTCCACTTTTCACCGTCTTGAATGATATTTGATGCACCAGGATATTACCAGGCATTCCCTCTTCCGCACCGACTATAAGGATCAGAGCGTCAACAACACAAGTTCTTATCTCGATCTCAGTCCCTTATACGGTTATGGTGCGTGTATTATCAAGGTAAGATATGACGACAACTTACTCAGGATAATATTAGACCAAGCATCACAAGATCAAGTCCGCGATAAGGCCTCGGGGCGAGGCCTTCTCTATCCGGATACCTTCTCAGAGGAACGTCTCCTCTTTTTGCCTCCTGCAGCAAGTGCATTGTTAGTTATATTCTGCAGGAACCATAATGTGGGTCACCTTGTGTCTTATTGGTGTCGTCTCCTTATGGTTTGGGTAGTACATTGCCGAGAATCTCCTCAAAATCAATGAGCATGGATGTTGGAAGGACCCTCAAAAGATCGACGATCCAGCGGTTCGCGCTAAACAAGATGAGGAAATATTCCAAACTGCGCGGCTTGTCAAGTATTTAGCCACCCTCTCTCCCCTCCAAAAATATAATACTCATCTATGTGCCTTTCAGTGGAGGTCACTTCATGAGTGTTATCATGGGTGACTACGTGGCTGGCTTTCTGGGCCTTGCCGAAGGGAGTTCCTGGAAGATGAATGCCTTTGATGTATGCTTTCCCTCGTAAACAATCTCAACTAGTTCCAACAGATTCCCGCAGCCGATCAAAGACAAGAACGGAATCGAGGTAACCAGAGGCCAGGGGAACCATTGCAGTGTTGAATTCAATGTTCTTTACCAGGTATGTCTTCGCTTATCATCTAAGTGGGTAGTTTGAATTCACAGATCCTCTTAGTGGCATACTACCACCTCAAAGGCAGATGAGAAATGGACAGAAGACTTTTTCAGCAAATCATTCAACGACAAACCGTTCGAAGAGCTCACACCAAAGGACTTCATAGGCGAACTCCTATCGACTCTTAAACAGCTCGAGGAACCACGCAAGAGGAAAATCCCTGGGTGTGTGAACACGCCCTCCATGTAATTCATATGCTCACTGTTTCAGCCTCAAACGTGGCCCGATGGCAAATACTCGGATGATGATATTGCAAAGATCCTGCAGAACGCAACTGAGAGCCCTGCTGGCGCATACCGTGCTCGGGGCACCCCAGCCGTCCTTCGGATCATTGAAATCATGGGCATTGAGCAAGCCCGGAAATGGGGTGTTTGTTCAATGAACGAATTTAGGAAATTCTTGAATCTTAAGCGTGAGACTGGACTGTTATACGGAAAGGTGGTGTCGCTCAATTCTGGCTTAGAATTCAAAAGCTTTGAGGAGTGGAACCCTGACCCTGAAATTGTGGTCTGCCTGCACGCCCTATGTTTGATTTTCTTGGTGATAACCTAACCCTCTTTATTTAGGACGCCGCTCACAGATTATATGGACACATTGATAACCTTGAGCTCTATGTAAGACTTAAACCAGTATTGTGAATCCTGCTCTGATTCAGGTAAAGACTGGCTTGCAATGCGAGGCTATCATGCCTCTTAGCAATGGTTCCCGTTTCGCCTGCGGTTACACAGTACACGTCCCCCTTTACTCGTCTCATTCACTCTTATAACAGACCTCCCACAGATGACGCGGGCTATTCTTGGCGATGCCATTGCTCTTGTTCGCGGAGACCGCTTTTACACTACCGATTTCACCCGTGAGTATCCGTCCTCAACAATTGGGCTGACTCTCACATTCGTGGCGATGCAGCTGCCAACTTGACAACATGGGGTTATCTTGACTGTCAGTGGGAGCCCAACAACAGTGGTTTTGGTGGCGAAAGTACGTTGACCACGCTTCTCAGTTGTCTGTGGTGATGCTAATCCCTAGCAAGTGCTCAAATTACTTATGCGACATTTGCCACGCCATTATCCTTTTGTATGTTCCCTTCTACTTTCATCGAATGGCTTGATCATTTGTCATAGAACTCGGTATACAGGTGCTTCCCATTCTTCACCCCAGAAACGATGAAGGGTAGCTTGACCAGGCAGGGGATCGCTAACCAGTATACTTTCGAGCGACCGGTGCCAACTTGAGTTCCGAAAATTCTCAACACCTTTACTGGGATAAAATATGTATTCAATGATCCCACTCAGTTTCGTACCGTGTATGACATAAAGGACTTGGTGATGGATACGGGTTTATCCTCTCGTTTGACGAAGCCTCCAAGTGGGTTGCTGCATCAGTCAATGACAGATTTCTGACACCCTACTGTAGACATGATGCCGACAAGGCGCTAGCAAGTTATTTTCATGAACGCACCTCCCCACCTAATTGATTTGTGACAGGCACTACACGCGCTTTTCCCTACCAAAAATTCGCTTAACGAATATCGTGCGTGGTATCGGGATAGCGTTACTCAAAAGATACAAGAAAGGTCCTGGAGGTATGATGGGGTGCCCGGAAATTATGTGGACATTGTTTCAGACGTCATCAATGCCACTTCAGTTCATTGGGCGGCTGACAAAATGGTAAAGGATTTCCTACCTTACTGATTATATCTAATGGTGTGATGGGTATTAGTGTGGATTGCCCCTGAAAACAAAGAGCAACCCCTCAGGATTATATACTGAGCAAGAAATTTATGAGATGTTCACAACTTGAACATTGGTATGTATGAGCCCCCCTCTCTCACCTACATGAGACTAATCATCATCTGACAGTTCACGTACGTAATAAAACATTGTTTGCATGAATGCCTTCTGATTCCGGCTATAGCCTTACGCTCATCAGCATTGATGACAATGAGCACGGTTTCGCCTTGCGCTGGTCAGACCTGGTCTGCGTTCCAATCAGGCGGTGTCATCCAAGCCCTAATTGCGAAAACTATACTGGAGGTCTCGCCCCAAAGCGCACCTGTGGGTCATCATTTACGGATTCCGACGACAACATAATGATATGGCTTTTCCAGAGTGCCATCACTAGCTTCATCTCGCGCGTTTCAAATAAGATATGGCCCACTACCCAGAAACCTTACTTCCCTTTTTTGAGCAAACTTGCGGAGACTGGTAGACCGCTCAACGAGTTAGTTGCAACTGTTGTTGGTCTGGCCGTGGGTTCATCTGTGAATTATGCTCAAGGTAATTGAACCCCATTCCGAGTCCCAAATGTATATTTGGACTCGGTCTTATACCCACCTGAAGAAATTTAGCTCTAACGATGCGGTGATAGCCGCAGCGGAGTTTTAATTAAATGGGCGCGGCCACAATGGCCACTCATTGTTATGTGAATCTGCAGCCTTTCCCCCGCCCTCATATAGATGCCGCTGGATGTGATTTCTTTCAACAGAGCCCCGCGATACACCCTGACCACCCCAGCCCCCAGACCAATTCCACGCTTCCTCACCGGATCCCAACTTTTCTCAGCCTACAAGCAAGATTGAAATAAACCATCAAGTGGCGGTTATAACTGCATATGGAGTAATGCAAGAGGCTCCCGCACACGTTCATCTCATCTCACTTCAACAGCGCAAGTAATTTTAATCGTCTGTATATCCATATTCAAGTGGGGCAGTCGGATCCACTGCTAGGGAAACCATACAATTGGGCAAAAATCATTGAATTTTGAGATGTTGGAACGTACGTCTAATCTCTACTCTCAAGCTTTTGAATTCTTCAATTCCTTAGATTCCATATATGCCTCCAGCTTTGAGCATAGTTGAAAGGTTTCAGTGACCAGGTAAGTCTTTTTTTGTACGCGCTTGATTGCTGTGACAGATCTCAATGACAACGCCCGGATTTCAAACGGGATCGCAAGCCGCAGGTTGTGGGTCGATAAACACAAAGAGCGACAGTGCCGGGCGCGCATGCACATAAGCACACCAATCAGATGGCGGTACGCATGACCAGAGTGATAGGGCAGGCATTGTTCCCTCTCTGTCTCCCATGCGCACATGCCCGTTGGCCCTTAAAACGACGGATGATGACCCGCAAATAACCCACGAACCGACAACGGGTGATGTATGGGCTTTTGTGCTTTTGAACACAATGGAAGGCTTCATCAAGTAAGTTAACCCGTTTTTTCTTGTATGTTCATTCACTTGGTGGTCTAGGCTAGCATGGCTCTCCGCTCGCAGCTTGTTTCCCCACGGCGGGCGTGCTTCCCTGGGTGCTCTCCTTGCAAATGATCATGAACGGCAACTTGTACATGGCACACAAGCACAGGCGACCAAATGCATGCCATTTGCTTGCCCACCTGCCTGCATGCTCATCTCCGTCCTACCCACCCGCGCGCTTGTCCCTCTCCCCCGCCTGTATGCTCATCCCTATCCGTACGCCTATACGCTCTCCCTTACCCTCTCTCGCAGGCAAGAGAGGCGCCGGCCACCTCACAAACAAAGGAGTACATAATAGTCTACCGTACCATCCTCGCAGGTCCGCGCACCATGGTCTGTCCCAGGGCTACCCCGCCTAAGGCATAGCACGGATCGATCCGTGGGTAGATCCGGATCCGCACTCGCGAGTAGTTGTTTGGTCCAGGGCCCGACTCGGATCCGCGAGTAGTTCAGTCCACAAGTACTTGAACTCGCGAGTAGTTTTTACAAGTACTTGCAAGTCATATGGGTACTTGTGACGAGTCACAAATACTTGTCACTACTCACAGGTACTCGTGGGTCACGGGTCATTTGTCAGCAAGAAACAAGTATTTTATGGGTATTTTACAAGTACTTGTAGGGATTTTGTTGGTTTAAAATGAAATTTGAGTGTATATGTGTCGTGGGAAAGACCCTGTAAGGGTCCAAACGAGTCAGCAAGTACTTGCAAGGTCAGGATGCTCGACTCGGATCCGCGAGTATTTGGACCTGCGAGTTTTTGGCAAAACAAGTACTTGAACTCGCGAGTATTCCCACGGGTCAACTCGCAAGTACTTGCAGGATACTCATACTCGTGCTGAGCCTTAACCCTGCCAACCCTCCCCGCCCTCGAAATGTCGTTCGCCATGTCAATTGGCGTGTGCAACGATGTTGCGAGGCGAAATGGGGGGTACATGGTGGGGGAGCCTGCAATGTGAAAAGCAGCCACCCTGATATACGTTGGCATTGGGCGCTGGAAAACCAACTAACCGATTCAACCTGCGAACACCGCATCTACAGTGCCACTAAGTACCACTCCCACTCGCATACCTGGGACGGTTCCAAAACGACGGGCTTATAGACCCCACTTTCGTCAATGTCAATGCACAGCCTCCGAGGGCAATCCCCGTTGACGTGGGTCCCCACTTCAGATTTGAGATTCGAGTGGTAGAGGAACAGGCGACGGTTGTACATTACTAGCGCGTACCGTTAAAATGGATATTATCCGATGGTAAGTGGTATATAGGAAGAGATAACCGCTTAACCCCACCTCGCACACTAACATTATCGCATCGCGATCACAGGTGTCTGGCCTTTTTGATGGACCCTGTCAGTGCGTCTGTCCCCACACAACTGTTAGTATCATGGGGTCAATCATGCTGACCCAGCTATCATGGACCTTATTTCCCGGCGTTTCAAGGCAGATAACAGCTTGGTTGGGTTACTATCGCATCGTATGCTCAGCCGCCTGCAGTAAAATTCAAAGAACTGTTCACAGGCCCTCCTGGCAGATTTCAATCCCCCAGCATGGAAGATCTACCCATTGAAATTATTCGAGCAATATTCCTTCAATTATGTTCACAACCAGCCATTTTCCCCATCGCCAGTCAAGACGAGCCCAGGATCCTGGTGACTCAAGTTTGCTCCCAATGGCACACTATTGCCCTCTCCACGCCCGCCCTCTGGACTGACTACTACATCTATTTCTTGCAATCCGACTCATTGCCCCAATCAGGCCCCATCCGCGCTTGGATTTCCCGGACTGCCCAATCCCCATTATCACTCACCCTCCACGGTTCGGACCGTTATTTCGACACCTCCCCCATGATTATTGACCTTGTATTCCCTTTGGTACACCGCTGCTTGTTCCTCGACTTGCACCTCAATACAGCGATGCTTGACCAGCTACTCGCACTTCCACCTAGCTCATTCCACGCTCTTCAGAGTGCCACGTTCATCCTCGAGGATATGAGTCAGTGGGCGACCAGCCCAACCCTCTTTTCCACTGCGTTTAAATTGTGCACTCAGCTACACACATTTTCATTCAAGACCATCGGACACCGCTACCCGGAGAATTTTATTGCAAATTTTAACGTACCTTGGCACCAATTGACTACCCTACGCTTGCGTTCATCTTCAATCCTTGCACACAAATGCCTTGACATCCTTCGTCAGTGCATCTCTCTCTGAGAGTGCAGCGTCTTTATACCCCCCATCAGTGACCTTATTCTGCAAGGGATAGTAGAACACTCTCGCCATCCAATCATCTTGCCGCTTCTCCATACACTCTGCGTCAAGTTCCTTGATCGGGAGAACAACAATTGCCATTTCCTCTGGCACGCACTCCACCTTCCCCGCCTTCGGAAGTTCCAACCAATGGGCTCCCAATACGAGTTCGCGCTCTGGTCGTTGCCGAACTTCCAATCAGTCCTATGCAAAACCATCGAAGAGCTTGACTTATCCAAGTTCAAGTTCCCTGAAAGCCTACCCGAGATGCTGGCCCTGGTACCCAACGTCAAAACCCTTTGGCTTGGTGACATTTCTCACAAGTATCCAGGAGCGATGCGCACCCTGGGTGAGGGCACCCTTTCCCCTCACCTCACAACACTCTACCTTAGATCCGTGGAAATTTTTGATTTCCTCTTCGATATAATTGAAGCGGGGATTGCGGCTGCACGTGCCAATTGCGGAATTGCCGTGTTCGTCAAAATAACGGCCTTGAACCGGGGTACTGATCCCCTAGACAAAGCCCGCTGGATAGGTTTGACAGAAGCTGGGGTACAAATTCAGTCCGGCTATCCTAGATAGATGCACGCGAGACCTCTGAACAGTCCTGTGAGCTCAATTCCACACAAGTACATACTGAGAAACCAACAGAATCTTTGCCAATACGAACTCACTACCTATGGTACTATCATGCGACCTCCCTATCAACCCTCTACTTCATTAGACCTGTAAGCCACCTCTGATGCGTAGGGCCCCCGCTGCCTCAAGGCCACTCTCACAAATGAGGGATGTAATCACTGTGGCACTTGCTGATCCTGCGCTTTCTCGCAAACGAGAGGGCTAATCTCGGTGATATCAGCGGGTGCATTGATGTGGTAGTCCATGTATTCTACGTTGATACTGATAGCTCTTTGATCTTGAATGGACTCGGACTTGCCGTGCTGCGCGACGGCCCTCTACCTCAAGTCAAGTGAAGGATTAACCAATGTTTCCTCCCAGCCGCCGTGCATGTCATTGACCTCTATCTTGATGAAAAGTTTTTTGTTTTGTTTTCATCCTTGTTTATTGACCATTGGGGCGTAGCCCTATGTTAGTCATACACCCAAGCTATTATTACATCTATGTACCAGAAACCCCAAATCGTCCACAGTCCATAACCGTCAAACGAGCGTGATATGTAATGAGTGATCCATGTGACTGATACCCCGGAAGCAATGTAGGTGTAACAAACGTAATTAGTAACTCTGGTGTCCCTGACCATCATACTCTGCACACTTTTCCCTAGCTTGTGTTATCGGTGTTGAATCCACCGCTCATACAAACACGGTCCAGCCAAACATTACGTCATCCTATATATATCAACCCTATCTGGAAGATGTTCTTACCTCAGTCCTTATCACGTATATGAGACTGAGGTAAGTTCGTCCCCGCCCACATACGTATGATACATTATTGATCCCATACCTAGCCTCGTGTTCTAGGTATACTAATAAAGTCCTTATCACGTATATGAGACTGAGCCTCGTGTTCTAGATTTTCTAACAGGTTATGGGCCGTTTCTGAACTCTAGGAACTCGACACTACTCAGCATATATCGACTCATTCGGTCACTTTTTTCCTCTTTTCCATATCGCTCTTTGATTTTCTTGAATGGCGGGCGATAATACAGCGGCGCCTCCCCCCAGTGGCTCTGGTCCGCGCACGCGCAACCAGACGGCCAATGGCACGATCGCGATTCTCCCTTCCGACTCTTCTCATCCCTCTGTGCCGCTTTTATCCATAAAGGACACCGCCTGGTCTGGTCATGCACTTCTCAGCAAAAATGCGGACAATTGGTACTCTTGGAGCTCTTGTATGCGCAACGTTCTCACTCTTTCAAATGGTGGTCTCCATCGATACCTCAACAACACTGCTCTTATTCCTGATCCTGCAACTGAGCCGAGGGCCACGTACAATTACTCGCTTAACGATGAATCTGTTCGCGCGTTCATCCATACGAAGTGCGACCTCTCGGAGCACGGCTTCATTGAAGGTTGTGCCACCGCACATGGGGTCTGGTCTATTCTCAGAACGCGCCACGAGCAACAGGGCCCCATCTCTCAAATTATCCTATTGCAGGAGGCTTTCACCATCCGTTATTCCCATTCCGTCCCATTTGCAGAAACCGCCGCCCGTATTTCTGTCCTGAATCGTCGCATTTGGGCCATGGGCCCGCCGACCGCCGACGGTTATGAATGCGTCCTAAATCTCATTGCCCTTAGCTCACCGGAAATGAGGAATGTTCGCGACGCCGTTACAAACGGTATTGCTGGTTCAACCAAGGACATCCCGTATACCGCCTCGCAAATTCACGCTCGGTTGGATGTGGAACAGAAAGTACTCGCTTCTGAGGGGTCAAAGCCATTGGAGGCCCACGCCGCCCGTGGTACGAATGCTCCTGCGCGCAAGACGGTTACCTGCAGCAACTGCAAACGCCCTCATCATGAGGCCGAGTTTTGTATTAAGCCCGGTGGAGGTATGGCTGGGAAGACCGTGCAGGATGCTCAGGCTGCCTCTCGTGCGAAGAAAGGCTTGCCCACATCTGCCAAGACCCCCTCGTCGGCGTCAACTCCTTCGGACGTGCTTCGCGACGCGAAGGGTCGCGCTTTTGCGGTTGATGCGGGCACTGGCCGTGCTTACTTCCTTGATGCTGAACCTGTTCCCCCTGCCCCGGACGTGGCTTGTGTTGCCTCTCTAGACACCGCACCGATTGAGTCCCTCGTCTCTCCCTTGGTCGCCGAGTCGATGACCCCGGGTGACCTGGTCGAATATGCGTGGTTGGCCGCCCAGGGCTCCCTCTCAGCGTCGGTTGATTGGTCGACTTACTCTCGCGACGCGGATTTTGGTGGTTGGACTGACGCTCCGATTCTCCCCGCAGGCCGCGCTCCGATTTCATCGCTCGATGTTCCCTTTCTGTTAGACAGTGCCTGCAGCACGCATATCTCACCTGATCGCACGGATTTCTTGTCGCTTCATCCCATACAGCATCGAAGCGTTCACGGCGTCGGTGGATCTTCCATCCAAGCTGTTGGGATCGGCGCCATCAAGCTTTCCCTTGGAAAGGGCCGTTTCTTGAGGCTGGATAATGTCTTGTATATCCCTGCTTCCACCGTCCGCCTCATCAGCGTTGCTTGCCTCACAGACTCCCTCCAGTGTCGCGTCACTTTTGATTCTGCCTCTGCCACTATTCTCGGTCGTTCTGGTGCCCTTATTGCCTCTGGAAAACGTCTCCCTGCCCGTAATCTCTACCACCTCTCCACGTCCGGTGCTACTGTCGAACATGCATTCCTTGCCGCCCCCCTCCCTACGCTCGACACCTGGCACCGTCGTCTTGGTCACGCAAATAACCAAGCCATATATGACATGGCCGTCAAAGATCTTGCGACAGGTATGCCCATCGATCTCTCCACGTCCCCCCCCAAATGTGAACATTGTATTCTTGGGAAACAGGTTTCATCGCCTATTCCGAAGATACGTTCGGGGGAGCGGGCGACGGAGAAGTTGGGTATAGTCTATGTTGATTTGACGGGCCCTCAAGATGTTGTTGCTGCCTCTGGTTCTCGCTACGTTATGCATGTGATAGATGACTACTCTGGCTTCTCGTGGTCTTTACTTCTTAAATCAAAAGACGAAGCTCTTCCCGTTTTCCAGTCCTGGGCATCCCGAGTGGAGGTGGAGTCTGGTTGCAAGCTTAAGGTTATTCGGTCGGATCGTGGTGAGCTGCGCTCGAACGCGATGGATGCCTGGTGTTCCCTCCGCGGGATTACGCATCAGTTTACGGCTCCCTACACGTCGGCCCATATCGGGCGTGTAGAACGCCTACATCTCACTATAATGAATAAAGCGCGGGCGATTCGATTGCAAACTGGGCTACCCCCAAACAGGTGGGATGAGTGTGTTCTAACTGCTAGCTACCTCACGGCGCGGACGGCCGCAGGTGCCTCAGGAGCCCGAACCCCCTTCGAGCGTTGGTATGGTTTTAAACCTGACCTTTCCCATCTCCGTGAGCTTGGCGCGCGAGCTTTCGTTCTGGTACAGAACCGTCACGACCCGAAGATTTATGCGCGCTCCTTTGAGTGTGTCCTTGTCGGTTATTCCCCCGTTTCGAAGGCTTACAGGCTGTGGCATCCGCCGTCACACAAGGTTGTTGAGTCATTCCATGTTAAATTCATTGAACGTATAGATGCTTTAGCCAAGCCCCTTCACCCCGGGCGGGTTCTCGATGCCCCCTCTGTTTTACCTACTGTTTCTACTTCTACCCTTCCTTCTGATTGCTCTGCGCCACCCTCTGCGCCCGCCCCCCCTGCCGTGTCGCTGATTCTACCTACTGTACCTACTGATACCATAATACCGTCCCCTTTACCTACCGATCCCATAATACCGTCATCTCTACCTAGTTTTCCTTCTTCTTCTATACCTACCCTACCTACTATACCTGTTTCTCCTGGCGCCCCACCAACCACTAGCCCGCGCGGGGTCTTGATGGAGGAGGTTCCTGATGTTGACGCGCCCGGCTCTGGTTTTTCCCCCGATGGTATCCCAGTGGAAGAGGCCCCCGATACCATCGGTCCTGGCCATCCTCCCCCACATCGATCCAGTCGTTTCTCCCCTCCCTCAGAGAAGAAAGCCGCTTTGGATGGCCTCCGGTTCGTCCCTTCGGTGTCTCGTGCTCGCGACGCCTCTCGTGCTAGCGCTGCTCGTCTGAAGTGCGAGCGTCAGATGGAGAAGGATATTAGGCGTCGGGCTGTCCTTGACATGCGGGCGGCCTTGGCTGACGAGTCGGATTCCCGTGTTTTCACTCACACCTCTGCCGTCGCCATTCTTGCTGATTCAATCCCTTACTTGTCCCAGGAGGAGCTGGTCCTATTTGAGGACGCCTTTGCCGCTGTGCTCGACCCGGTTTTGGCCTCTAGTGATGCCGAGGATCCCAAGTCCCTTAAGGAGGCCCTCGACTCAGTCCATAGTGACGCATGGCAGGCCAGCATTCAGGAGGAGCTCACCAGTTTACGCGAGATGGGTGTATACAAGCTTGTTCCACGCGCGTCAGTCCCGTCTAACCGCAAAGTCCTGAAAGGCAAGTGGGTCTTTAAGCTAAAGCGCGATGAGCACGGCACTCCTGCTCGCTATAAATCTCGCCTGGTCGTGAAGGGCTATGAACAGGTTTTTGGTCAAGACTATGTTCACACTACGTCACCCACCGCACGCATGGAGTCCCTCCGTCTGCTGTTACATATTGCCGCATCAAAGGATTGGGAAATCACCCAAGTCGATGTCAAAACGGCGTTCCTCTACGGGTGCCTCTCTGCTGAGGAGGTCCAGTTCATGGAACAACCAGAGGGCTTTGCCGAGCCTGGAAAGGAGGATTGGGTTTGGCAGTTGCAGCGAGGTCTATACGGGATGAAGCAGAGTGGCCGGATATGGAACAAGACTATGACAAAAGCGATGGTTTCCTGGGGCTTCAAGCGTCTTGACAGTGACCCTTGCCTTTTCCACAGGACCACGGCCACCGGCAGCGTACTCGCGGCAGTCCACGTCGACGACTTTCTCATAGCCTCTTCATCTTCTGCGGAGTCTTCGCGTTTTAAAGACCAGTTGCGCACGCTCTGGGCCATCACGGACCTTGGTGAGGCGAAGTTTTGCGTCGGCATTGGAATCACGCAGGATCGTGTTGCTCGGACAGTCTCCTTATCGCAAACGGCTCTAATTGACAGGATTGTCGATCAATTTGGCCAGGCCGACGCTGACCCCATCTCTACCCCCATGGATGACAACGTCAAGCTCCAGCGGCCAGACACATCCGTCCCTCTATCACGCGCTACCGCCAACGATCTCAAGAAGCTGCCCTATCGCTCGCTTGTGGGGTGCCTAATGTACATCGCTGTCGGAACTCGCCCAGACATCGCGTTCTCTGTATCCAAGCTCGCCCAATTTCTTGATTGCTACCGCCGTGATCACTGGTCCGCTGCCATCCGCGTCGTCCGCTACCTCAAATCCACGCGCCTCCTTGGTCTTACCCTTGGGGGTGCTGACAATGCGTCATTATTTGGTTTCTCGGACTCCTCATATGCTGATTGCTTAGACTCACGCCGTTCAAGCATGGGATATTGTTTCTCACTAGGGAGTGGCTTGTTTTCATGGTCATCTCGTCGCCAACAGACAGTCGCTACCTCGTCTACAAATGCTGAATATGTTGCCGTCAGCGAATCATGTCGTGAAGCGTTATGGCTTCGACAACTCCTCCGCGAAATCCATCAACTCCCTAACTCTCCAACTCCTATCCTCATTGATAACGATGGTGCTCGCGCTCTCGCTAATGACCCAACAAACCATTCGCGCAGCAAACACATCGATGTCCGATACCACTTCATTCGCGAACGCATCGATGACGGCAGCGTAAGCCTCTATCGAGTCCCTTCCGCAGACAACGTTGCCGACGGCTTGACCAAACCCTTACCGCGTCCCACATTCCTACGCATCCGCGCACTCATGGGTGTGAAGTAACCAGTCCGTGCGAGGAGGAGCCTTATCTTCATTTTTTGTTTTTCCTTTTCCTTTCTTTTGATTCACTCTACCTGCGTACTCCGCGATACCCGCGACACCTTGGCTGACCGCGTTACCCCACTCATCTCCGCTACCCTTATTTTTCACTTCGATGCTCCTTTTCGCGGTGAGGAGGAGTGTTGAATCCACCGCTCATACAAACACGGTCCAGCCAAACATTACGTCATCCTATATATATCAACCCTATCTGGAAGATGTTCTTACCTCAGTCCTTATCACGTATATGAGACTGAGGTAAGTTCGTCCCCGCCCACATACGTATGATACATTATTGATCCCATACCTAGCCTCGTGTTCTAGGTATACTAATAAAGTCCTTATCACGTATATGAGACTGAGCCTCGTGTTCTAGATTTTCTAACAATCGGGTCACATGATAATCCTTGTCTATGCCCCTACTCAGCCTGCATGCCGCGATCTGCGTTATCTCATCCTGGGAGGTGTCAGGTCCCAGGGTCATCGAAGGTCCCTGATCGCCTTTTTAAGCTGTTGGTGTCGTTAAGAGGTTTTTCTTTGACGTGAATCATGTGTCGGTGTGAACGGGGGTGTCCGTGGGAAGATGGGGTAAGTTGGGTCATGGGAAATCTGTCCAACCTCCGAGGAAGCCGAATGCCTCCCTTCCTTTGATTATCTTGGTCCTGTGGACCACTGGCAGTAAACTGCTTCCCACACTTGTCCCCACCCAACGGGGGCAGATACTGGTCCCATCGCCGAAGCTCCCAATATATCATTCCTGACCTGCTAATTTCACAGGCCTCCCACGTGACGGCTGAGGTAATCTTTTGATCAATGGTGTCGGTTACTAATGGTTGGATAATCGTGGCAGTGTCAACCCTGTAGTCTGTCACGTTTCGCTGACATCCCTGACGTGATAGTTGCTGAGCGGTAGGTCCACCGGCCCGCCGTGTCTCGCTATGGCCCCCAAAAGGGGGGTGGGGGGGGAATCGAACCAGCGTGCTGGTCACTCCCTCTGCTTGATGAAAAGTATGAGAAAGAGCATATGCACATTTTGCAACTGGCCCAATCCAACGACCCGGGGAGTACAGAACCTCTCCGTGGCTACATTCGCGAAGCCATGCGTACGTATTTCCCCTGGCTCCACTTAGCCCACCAACCTCATCATACCTCAGGCCTCAATCCTCAGTTCACCGGTTCATGGCGCAGTGCGGTGGTAGATGCTGACATTCCACGGGGAAATGGCCTCCCTCCACTCAGCGTGAAAGCTGGTGATCGAATTTGGGCTAGCTTCAAGAATGCTCACTTGAACGTGCGTGTCCATTATTTCCTTACCACCCGCATATTGCCTCACATAGGAACACTGAACTAGCCCAATGAGTTCCCGAACCCTACTTCCATAGACATCACTCGCCCAAAGGCATCATATAACCTTGGCGGAACGGGATTCCACAAATGCCCAGGTGTCGAATATGCCGAGCAAACTATTGCTGAAATCTTGAGGGTGGTGTTTAGGTTGAAGAATGTTCGCCGTGCGCCAGGTCGAGCGGGCCGACTAAATGGCTTTACGACGGTCATAAACGAAACGGAAACAAATATGTTCATCACCCCTATTGGTTCCACCAGCCTTTGGCCCGGATCTATGCATCTTGTCGTAGGTTTTCCCAGTAGTTTATGCTTGAAACATCCTCAACTCATCATTTTTAGTACGATTCATGAATGATAAATCATAATCGATCCAGCAGATATTCAGGATATTCAGGATACTGTTGTTGATAGTCCGCACTAAGTACTTGCCTTCCGCCTGGTGAATCGAAGTGTAATGATTGTGTATTTCCAAATCTGACATGAGCTGTTTGACCTACGATTTTTAGCCTCAAACTCGCACTAACGTAACTCTCCAATTGTCAACATAGAAATCTACCCCCTCTATGTCTCCATCAGCCGTTATCTAGGATATGAATAGTGTCCCCACTAGACTACGCCATAAACTCCAGAAAAAGAGGAACACGATATATCCGTGCGACATGAGGTCCTCCATTATCAGATAAGTATCTCTTCAAGCGTCCCCCCCGGTTCCCAGGAGCTCCTAAATCACTCCCACAACGTCCAACATTTTTCAAAATCCCAAATCGATGTCGGTGGCGGCGGATGGCTCAGGGGAAAGGACGGACCAAGCTATTGCCATATCAATTATGTTAAATATAATCGATATGCATATGGTCATAGCTCGGTCTGTCCCAAGTTGAAAATAGTTTGTTTCCAGTAGTAATCGTTTTTATAACTTGGTGATATAGTATATCACCACGTTATCAAAACGAACGACGGCTTACTTACTAGAGGTCGCCTCCGGCGACACGAACCTTGCTTGGCCACGCGAACAGAGGTCAAATATGAGTAGGCATCAGATATCATAGCGTGAGCACAATGTCGAATTCCCGTCCTAACAATCCGGACACGTCGAAGCAAAGACGGGTGGATTCGGATATTATCGTGTATACCCCGTTCGAACGCGCGAGAGAAAAACGAAACGAACGGCTATGTAAATTGAGTATGTACTTGCTAATCGAGGAGTCCATCGATCGCGCAGTTTTTCCTCTTCGCAGTGCAAATGTTCGCAAGGGTATGTTCCCTTCACCAGTGGTAATGGAGAAGGGAATATACCCCAGCCATACGCTAGGCATCATGTCAAGAAACATAGATTCATCCAAGATATAATCCTAATTTTATTACCAACTATCAGCTGTTGAACTTTAAACTGCGATCAAACCCCCACTCGCTCGGACGCGCTGCATACCCTAAGCAACAGAGGCTCATTGTGCTCGTGGAGTCGTCGCACGAGCGTCCAAAATAGTATCCCGAATCCGTTTGACGGCTTCTTCAATGTCCTCTGTGCTTGCCAAACTGAACGCTGCACGCACATACGCGGACTTTCGCCCATTCGGTAGGAACACCGTTCCAGGCAAAGCCAGGACCCCTCTCTCAAAGGCTTTGTTGCGGATGATATTTTCCGAGTCGTCGTCCTCGGCGTCTGGTTCGTCACTGAAAAGCAATTTGAACCTAAATAAAAAATGCATGTGAGGTCAGGAAATGCCATGTTCTGAAGACACGCACCAAAAGAACATGCCGGCCTCGGGTGCGGTCCACTCTGCCAGGCCAGAGAGGTGTTCGGTCATGGCATGTTCAAACGCGTCACGCTTCTCGCGATAGAACGCGGCTACCCGCTCGGTGTGGATCTTGAACCCGTCGTAGCCCCAGGAATTCAGGAGCGAGAATGTGATGACTTGCGTGAGCGATGATGTTTGGAGATTGGATACTGACGTCTATCCGCACATATTAACCCGATCCAAGGGTATGAGAAAAAAACCTCGTACGTGTCCGTCAATGGCTTGGAGAAGGGCTTCGGGGCCTGAAGCAAACCCGATCCGAATGCCGGCCGACAGAATCTTGGAGAGGCTGTCGAACCGAAGGACCCGACCGACCTCCGATTCTTGCAGTTCGAGGGTAAAGTATGACGGATATCGAGGAGGGTCGCCATAATAGAGGTAATAATAGGGATCATCTATCCAAATCATGTTTATCAGCATGAACTAAGGTCATATTAAGAACATGCCTTCCAGTATGAGAAAGTTGTATTCTTTGGCTAATCGAAGGACTTCTCTTCGCCGCTCTAGAGTGGCCGTCACTCCAGTGGGATTGCAACCGTACTGGCAATAATTTGATAAATCTTCAGGTGGGGGGATCCTTAGACCTACTGGAACAGTATACAGAAGTTTCGGTTTTGGTTTACTGGGTGGCCAATTTTGCAGAATTGAGCGTAGATAAGTTGTAGATATGCCGCAGGAGTCAGTCTCGACTTCTATGGATTTTATTGGTGAAGAGAATTAACGAAACTAACGGGGCATCACCAACCGATCTGGCCACAATGTAGGGATCGAAATATGGCGATGGCTTCGCTGTGAGCCCATTAGTGACGTTGATATGAGCAAATATATGCTTACGAGTATGCAGGGGATTCTACTAAAACTGAATCTCCGGGGTTGAGTAGCGCGGTCATAGCCTCGAACGGCATTTTGAATCAAACTCCTACGGTGTAATAAACACAATACCTTGAAAATCATGTCCTGTGAGCCCGTACCTACCGAAATCTTCCAGCCCTCGTTCCGCTTTCTGCCGTGCGAGAACTCTTGCAATCCATAAAACCAGTCGCAAAGTTTCTCCCAGCCAGCCGTTTCGCCATATTGCAACCCTTGGGCAAGATCTGATTCTTCGATTTTCAGGGACGTCTCTTTCGTTGGATCCGTCGGAGAACGCGCTGAGAGGCTCAGAGACGTGAATGGGAAGGTAGAAGCGTTGGGTTTTCCGGCGAGGAACGAGATGAGCCCCGGGGTGGCCTCCAGATGGAAGAGGCTGTGAACTGCTCTGCGTGATCAGGTTCGATATGATGTACGCGAAAGCTACACGCACTGGGACTCGGTTTTCGAACTTTGGCGACATCGGATAGGAACTGGTCGTAAAAAGTTGATGGAAGGACGGTCACTCGGTTTGAATGGGCACCTGTGGCATTGAACTTGAAGTCGTCAGTATAGGGTAAGTGAGATCCGGCGATGAGCGTACCACTTCAGCCTCAGGTTCGTTTTCATTTCCTAGCATAGGTGACTAGGTGTCGGGGTTCAACGTTCAGGAATGCAGGCTATGGTGACTCATCGCGATGAATCTAGCAGGTGAGAAATATTTTGCATGACCTGGGAATTTGATGTGATGTTACACAATTCAGGCAGCAGCGACGAGGCGCAAAAGTTTTGGTTCCATTCCTGTGATGTCGTTGGCTCTGGATGCAGATAGCTCGCACCATGATTGATCGCGAAATAAACCTGATTTCGCGATAAACCATGAGTAGAAAAGAGCCTCGGCCGCAGCTGGTACATGTTAGATGCACGACGAAGCTGCTTGAAGCCCTCAAAGGCGCCCAGATGTCAACAGATGTAAATTGAAATAGGTCATTAGTCCCGTTACAACTTACCACCCTGTTCGCCTTTGCAACCTCTAGTCACCGAATCACTGTCTCTCTCGTCCGCGGAACGCGATCTCATTTCTCCCAGCGTTCGAAGAGCTCCCAAACATGTTCATTGATGGGGCACTTGGATGGGCTCAGCATCCATTGGCGTCGGCACTGGGACTCTCCTTGTCGTCTGCTTCCTCTCTGGCTTCTTTGTCGTCGCGCCACTAACAAATTGCGGAGGCGTCATCGCTGATATCTGGTCTGCCGTCAGTCGCAGTCTCGCCATCAGTCTGTTCGCAGCCGGCGTCTTTCTGGGGCCAGCCCTCGGGCTTATCGCCAGTGGATAGTGCGTCCTTTCAATATCGACGTTCTTTCTAATCTCTCCTTATCATTTTCCAGAGCTCCATGAGCTGGCGCTGGGTCTTTTGGGTCATGATAAGTTTCGCAGGTGCTGTACTATTCTCGTCACCATTGCCCTCCCGGAGACCTACTGCATTGGCCTTCAATTCGAGCAGTAGTGCTATCGGACCGAGAGCCAATGCTCCTCCGTCTTTGGGGCTCAACATAGGATTTGACAATGCTGGGTCCGTCGAGGAGTTCTACGTGGAGTTTTGAAGATCCTGCAGTATGCAGTACTCCACCAACTGGAAACTGGTTGAGTATTGCGTACTCCATTTGATCCGCGGCCTCCAGTAACCCCAATCATTGCCATGAACAGTGTGGGGCTACTTGGGGGGTCGGCGGTAGTGGGTAGGGTCCCAAATGAAACTTGCTGGGCGTGCCGCGGAGAGCGATGAGGAATCTGAGGGGGGGGGGGGGGGTGGCCGGTGTTCGATCGGGCGGAATTTTTGTACACTGCTTGATTCTGGCTCGGCACACAGATCTGCTATTTCTTTATACCCACGCTGGTGACCGTGTCACCCTATCTTACTGTTCCTTGTTCATTGGGGATTTTCGGTACCTTCATATTGACACTGTGCTCACACAGGGGATTATCCCATGTTTTTGTGGCCAAGCGTGGAACGATAATTCTTAAGTGAGCCCGGAATTGAAAATGCTCGTTGGGTAATGCTAGAATAATACATGAGATTTTTTATTTATTAGCAATAACCAAAGAACCCTCCACAATTTATTTGCCATTCTACGCAGGAAGGTGACCTACGAGTTCTTCCACATCATATGCTGAGCCGCTACTTATGCCTGTTTGAGGATGTACGGCGCCTTCACATTTGCGGTCAACACCATAGTCCGTCTTGCCGTAGATGCAGCCTCCCCCTCTTCATGGTGTAAATGTCCAAAGTATATTCTCCCCATCTACCCACGCACCCGGCCTCGTTGCATTGCTTCCCCCGATGCCTGACTCGCGGGTATGGCTCACGCACCTGCATGAGGGGTGCATTCACATCATGTATTATGGGTGCTCCGCCCGGTGGTTCTGGCCGTTTCATTTTGTAGGACCTATGGTAGCGAAAGAAATCATCGAGGAGAAAAAAGGACGTGTTTGATGCCCCGGCCTTGGGCACTCGCATGAATCGAGCGTCAGCATTTGGACTGGAAGCACACATCATCAGAATGTATATTACAACCACATACCACCGTATAGCTTATTTATTGTTACCTGATGGCTGAGGCGGGTACGGGTACGGGTACAAAGTCCCGTACCCTCAGGCCCGTGCCTGTTGAGGTGCGGGTAACTTGTGGGCAGCATAACATGCTTGGGAAGCCTAGGAAGGAAGGGCATGTTGGGGTGAGGGCCTGGCCTGCTTATCCGTGCCCATCACTAACTTGAAATTCTCCCCGAAGCCTCAGTTGCAACATGAAATGTCGACGAAAAACGCGATTCCATTCGAGATTGTAGCAGGCATGGAGAATCAATCAAATAAATTTGAGGATAGGAGTATACAATGAAAGCTGAACGCCCCAAGCTCCGAGAAATCGAACCTAGCCGGGAAATGGCTGAGGGCTATCATGTTGGTCCGAGTAAAGATTCCAAGGACTATAAGACATATAGGATAGAAGAGTGATCAGTGATAGACCCTGATGGGTTGAGGAGAGCACTCACACCAATAGGAACAAAGCTCCAGCATCCAGGCACATCCAGATCGAGGGGAAGAATGTGTCCAATATACGAAATGGCTGAGCAGCCAGACGTGAATAGGCATATCTCAAATGCCTTGGATCGCCTCTAGAACACGCCAATAATCAACCAAATTCACCAGAAAACGATTCCACCACTGGCCCTGCACATTTGTCAAATTAAAAACCCAACTTCAATAATCCTTCACTGTTTCCCCCCACCAAAGAAAGCTTCAAAGCGACATCATTATCGGCTCAAGATCGAATACCTTCGCGCTTTTTATGCCAGGGAGGCCCAATTGCGAGGACTCTGCAGACAGTCAGTCGAGTAGGCAACTAACACTCCTTGCTCAGTCAGCGATCCAATGACCAAATTGGGAGGTTTCGACAACAACCGACGACAAGCACTTCATTGATCTATTACATAAGAAGGGTCCTCCCACATTATGGCGGATTCAAGTGACTCAGCAACCAAGCTGAGCAATCCAGCCTCCCAACTAGACCAACAACTGGCCGCCCAAGCAGCTGTAAGAGAGGTATCTGGGTCCCCTCTCCATGCCACCCATGTCTAGATCGAGGCTGTCCCTGGGTCTTTTCCCAGAATCGAGTCAGCCAGCTCCAGTAAGCGCTAAGCCATCGTACGGGTTCAATTCCAAATCGAACCTCTGACCAGGCGACGTCTTCCCAAAAATCCAAATCCTCCCGCGTCTGGCGTTCTGGCGACCCCTATTACCTAGCATCCAATCGTGACGGGAATCATTGGAAGGAGGTGTACGAAAAGGTGGACAGATTCGACAAGGACTTCTGTTCAGGATGGAACAGCGAGATCGATGCACTCCTCACCTTCGTGCGTCCATAATAGTCCGGTACACATCACATTCATACCGATTCCCATTGATCAGGCTGGTCTATTCTCCGCTGTCGTCACTGCATTCACCGTTGAATCATACAAATTGCTCCAACCCGATCCTCAGGATATGACCAATCGCATCCTCCTGAATGTGTCCGCTCAGCTTGCGGGGAGAAATGCCACCGAGCTGCCATCCGGATTCACCCCTGCCCCATCCTCCCTGCGAATCAACGTGCTCTGGTTCCTGAGCTTGACATTCAGTCTCACGGCCGGACTGGTCGGGATCCTGTGCAAGCAGTGGCTTCGGCACTATCAGCAAGACATCTCTAAACCCTTGAAGGAGGCGCTGGCGTTTCGCCAATTCCGCTATGATTCATTCTTGCAGTGTCGGGTCATGGACATCCTCAATGCTCTTCCCGTGCTCTTAGGATTTGGCCTGATTCTCTTCTTTATCGGACTCATTGACTTTCTGCAAGGCCTTGATGTGAGGGTCTCGATTCCCGTCACGATATTGATCGGGATTGGGTTCGCCTTTCTTGTGATTACGACCTCGGCGCCTGCAATCCAATCTATCACTTTCATCAAATACCAGCACTGGTTCACTCCCTTGTTTGCGTTCAAGTCCCCTCAATCACTAGCAATCCTCCACCTGGTCACCTGGTTGTTTCCGCTCTCGGTCAACTCGAGGGTACCGAGCTGGGCAACCTTAGAGCTCGAATTCTTCTCCGACCCACGCGCGCTCCGGACTTACACTAAACGTGGATTTATTTGGCTTGACGAGACTTACTCACACAGTCTGGACATGGTGCACCGGATATGCCTCTGCCTGCAGGACGTCGGATACATAGCCGAGGACATGGGTAAAGATAGACGGTCACAAGTTTTACTCTCAGAGCAGCTCATCGCTGGAGTGGCCAATTCATTTTCCCAGGGTACAATGACCCAAAATACCCAGTGTGATGTCGTTGCTCTGAAATATCTGTGCACATTCGGGTACCACGTTTTACCATTCAATCAGAATTTCACTTTCTTGGAGTGCTTGATACGTGCTCTGAATTCCTCCTACCATCAAACACCCTCATTAGAGCCATTCGACCTGCTATTCAGACATCTCGCCCGGGAAGCATCCGGACATCCAGCACTGGTAGAGCAGCTGCAAGAGGCGATTTGGCAATGGGCAATTCTCTTCTCGAACCTCTTGTCGGGGGGACGATGGGAGAGCTCAGCTGGAATTTCCATGGAGGTGCAGCGTGTGTGCGAGAACTTGGAAGTATTTACCGACGAGGACCTCGATTCCATTTTCAGCGTGATACATACATGGATAGATCAGCATCCACAGGACGCAGACCTGCCCAGCCACTGCTGGGCGGTCTTAGCTTCTCGATCGAAGCCCCACCGTGACCCCGATGGAGTGCTCCAGCACCGCTCACCCGTTCGCAATTTTATGGCCTTCCTAGATCTGCAGTTTCAAATGACCGATGGTGTCAAGTATTTCTGTAGTCAACTTTCGTATTCCGGCGACTCGGAGGTGTTTGATTTATTTTTCGAAACGCTATATGCATGGATCGAGCGGAACCCCCAGGACACGCAATCGCTCATCCGTTGTCAGACGCTATCGACGACCGCGTGGTATCCGCGATTTGGCCTGGCGCGCGACTATCAATCTTTCCGTGATTTTGAGGTCTTCCTAGAGGCGCAAATCGCAAGGAACAACTTGAATGTCGCAGAACAGGGTCCCGCCTGCGATCCATGATATACATTGGTTGGGGTAGTGGGACGGATGTTCTTGTGAAGGACACAGATGTTCCTCTATTCGAATTTAGTTTACACTAACATGCCCTCTCTTTCACATCACCCCCATCCTCGTCCCCCGCGTCTCTTGTGTGTTCAAGTTTCCTCTCATAAATATTGATCCTGTACAGAATTTATCACGTTCGGAATGAGGTGAATTCGCCACATTATTACAGCGGTTTCCATAAAGGTTGGCACCACTCACAAATCAGAACACACAAACACGACCCTAAATTAGGGCTTACCGCTAATTGTGTGCAAGCTTGTGCAAGGCGCTGGACAGCTGCCGGGTGCGCCTCGCATGAAAGCGTCCAAAGCTCTAGTCCCAATAACTCAAACATATCACTCTATAAGTACATACGGATGCACTAATTTATTTTAAGCCTTTTCATGGTAGGATACATCCAATCTCACACAACGCGAATCTGCCTTGTGCACAGCCATATACCAGGAATGGGCACATAATAGTGTGAAATTTTTGCAGAGAAATACTATTGGAGGTATGTAGTATTAAACTATACAATTTGGACACCCCAAAGTGCGCATGCGCGACAAAGCACGATGCCACAGCAGGGACTCTTCAAAAAACCTATTCTAGGGTTACATTCTGTATTGTGTGATATTTTTCGTCGAGTGCCAACCTTTATGGAAACCGCTGTAATCACGACAGGCAGGTTGGGATTCACGACTCAGGACCGGACCGTTCGCTCGAATTTCTCATACTAAATGTAAAAACCACGACAGATCTAGCTTTTTCGAGGGCGAGATTCACGACGTTGTGTTGAAAATTATACATCTCGAAACGGTGGCAAAGGAACAACGTGTGCAACCAAAAAGTGGCCTAGATGAGATGTATACTAGGTCCAGTTGCGTAGAGTACGGGGGTGTATACTTATGAACACCAGGAATGGTAAGTATCGTCGCGTCTGCTGACCACCCCACGCGCAAGTTATATTCCAGCGCCCCGAAGCGCCAACATATCAATAACTCTGTGCCTCGAAGATCAGAGCCAGCCAGGCTCCCCATCGAAGCCCTCCTTGATCATGAGCCGCTTCAGTGCCGCTATCTGATTGTCCTGCGGAATCAAGCTGTTTTCTACGCGTGCTCCGCACGAGGGCCATCCCGTACGCTCCACCCTTTGATGATACGATGCGCGCGCCAGGCTATATTTACGTACATTCTTTAGTGAGGTGTCTTGTGGAAGCCCACCGTGGCCAACGGCGGCTACACTGAGTCACGCGAACAGAACGGGACGTTGTCGTGTTCCCGAAGATGTGCTACGTGGTGGTACAGAGGTAAGATAGATGGTTGATGTAATCCTGGACGACGCGTCATGGACGCGAGTGTCACATGACCAGGATTACATCTTGCAGCCGCCTGGCCGACCATCAAGTGGACCACCCCAGCCCGCATCTGGGTGCTGCTGGCGTCGGTTGTCGCCTCGAAGCCTCTCATATATTTGATTATTTGATTTGGAGAGAACTTGCTTGGATATCGAAAGGTCGCCTCCGGCGACAATCACCTTGCTCTTTTGAACTACTAGTAGTATCAATCGGAATGATTGGGATCACAGTGTGACTGTTGATACAAGTTTGGGGTGGTTTGGCTTGGACAAAGAATGGCACAGATGGACCTTTTATGGGCAATTATCGTTCGGGGAATGACCTTGGCAAGCAAGGTGATGCTTGCTGTTGTTGTTGCCATTCAACCTCTGTCGTCGGGAGGGAAGAGTAGTAGAAGAGAAGTTGACGTATCCGTTTTGAATGAAAATCGATTTTTGAAACTTGCCAGAGGTTGGTTGTTGTGGAGATCTCGAGTCAATTCAAGCAGTGGCAGCGGGGGCGTTAGTATACAAGAACACGCACATGTTGCATTCCAGCGCCCTGGAGCGTTAGGTCCGGTGCCGATCAGATACTTTCATGACGCTTATTGCCAATAAGGGGGTCTAACTCCCGCCCATGGTGGTTCCAGCAATTCCTAGAATTTAATCGATCCATGTAAAGACTCCCGGGAGATACGCTTAAAGAACGGTCGTCAAGAGGTTGAGTAAAATTTCACAAGTGAAACATGGTGCTATTGTATGATTATTTTACAGCCCCATTGGGCCATCGGTAAACCGAACATTAAAGCTGATTATATGGTGAGCAACGTGCCAACGTTGATGAGTCGGCCAGCTCACCGAGAAGGATCATATTTCTGATACGTCCGCTTCAAAAACTCATAGCCACCATACGTCTCAAACACATTTTGCTTCCGGTCGCATTCGTTGACATAGAGCGGAATCCCAGGCGAGCGGGGTACCCTGTCATCCGAAATCACATTCACGTCCTAGGTGAGCGAAAATTAACGCACTGCGTGAAGACCAGCTGCCGTGCGGCTTCGATCTCGGGGGATACACTGCTAACGCCAGCAGCCATCTGCATTTGGAACTGCAGGGCCACATAGCCGCCCGCCGGCGGGTCGATCGCATTGCCCCCTCGACCAGGTCCGATGCGAATTTGCGATTCCAGCACGGGTGTGAACGCTAATACCGCGACGAACACATCGCCGGTGGTCTTGACGGATTCCGTGAAGTTCTCCCAGTGTCTCAATGCACCCTGATATCGGCTGAGGTCCTCGTGGCTGGCAAGTGCAGATGCCCCAAACAGTTGTCCGCTTCCGCGGTCGTCACCCGGGCCGAGGGCATTGGAGACCTCGACGTAGCTGAGTGGACCCAATGACGTGGTATTTGCCCCAGGAACGGAAAGAAACTCGCCGAAGATGCTGTTCGGCAGCTCCGTGCCATGATAAAACAGGTTAGCGAAGTGGGCTGTGCTCACTACGTCACCGACGATAATGTTGATTAAGACCACCAATATGGCTGTTTCCGAGTTAAACGGAGGTAACGAAAGAAGCGCTGAATATGCATGCCTGCTTTTGGATCCTTAACATTACGGACATACCGAGCTGTTGCGTCGACTACAGCCTCCGCGGATGAATTCGGGTACTAAGCCGAGTTAACGATAAAAAAGAACATGCGAAGCACCAGGAACGAACTGTGACAGTCCCCCCGAACCAATTTTTGTCCGTGTTGGTGCCTGTGTGGACTGCGTCGACCTTATATCTGGTGACGATACCAAAACGATTCGCGCCACCCTTGAGGGCACGGAAGAGGTCTGCGTATTTATTTGTGGGTGTTGCGGTGACGATGTCGCCCGTGACGAGTACGACATCGAGCTCTCGAATAGTGTCGGCGGAGAATCCGTGCTCAGGGGCGAGGAAGCTCAGGCCGCCTCCGAGGAGCAGGCCGGTACCAACATCACTACGATCTGTGAGCGGCGCCGTTAGATGGCGAACGAGGTACACACCTAACACGCCCACCAACTGGGGCCACGCCCAGTGGCTCCAATTCCGATATAGCCTCGCCCCAGTGGATTCCCGGCTGTAGGGTGATAGAGTCATCCTTCGCATCGAACGAGGCGTTGCGCATATGCGAAAACGTAATCAGCACGCCATCTTGCACGCTGTCAACAGAGAAGTTAGCGTCCCGCACGCGCAGCATGTGAACACCTACTTGTTCCACCCCTTCATGGCGCTGTGGCTCCCAGCCTGGACAGCGTAGTGCACTTGATCGCGGTATATCGCTCGCATAGCCTCTTGGACGTGGCTCGCATCGTGGGGGAGCACGACGCACGCAGGCTGAAATTGGGTGTTGAACAGGTTCCACGCGCCGCCCACGGCCGCGTCGTATTCCTCCGTCTGTGCTTGCCTCAGGGCCACGATAACAGGCCCCAGGGCGGCCTGTAGCTTCGCGCATGTGGCTGATGGCCCAGCAGGGGCGAGACGCGTCTCCAGATGGCGGGCAGAGGGCGTCAGGAGAGCGATGGCTGCACCGAAGATAGTGGCGAAAAACATGGGTGGTGTGCTACACTCCAAAAGCAAGGGATCCCATATAAAGGCCGCCATGGGGCCGCGTTGAGGCTCAATTACGTCCCCCGCATGACCCTTATACAAGCGCCGGTAGACCGAGGTTTGGCCTGCGGCGTCGGCCGGCTATCGAACGGGGATCCGCTTTGAACCATTCGGTCTCCATTTGTGCCTCCATGGTACCACTAGCACACATGTGGTACTAGCGGTGCCCGAAAGTATGGAAACACGAACACACAAAAATGACATTTTACCCTTGCAATCTTCAGTAGCGCATTTACAATACATTATGAGGGCAACTTATATAGGTATTTTTGAAAGCTATACATGTCTAGTATCTGGTCCTACAAGGGCTTGATTCTCCCTGATGTGTAGGTGGAGAAAACTGTGATTTCCTGATACACCCTAAATTCACACCTTTGTGCAATTATCTGCTTGGAGAGCAAATTTCAGAAGAACTTTGAGTGTCCAAATATACTCCTTAGGTCATGATAAATTAAATGTAGCCCATGTCAAATTATTTAAATGCCCAGTTTCTAAGATGAGTAATAACAGATTCTCAGCATTTCACTCCCTATGTCCACTGCAGGCAGCAGAGGATGAATTCAAATCAATGCTTTTAGGAGTGGATAGAATACCCTAAATACTCTGTTTTGTACCAATATACCATATGCCAATTATTTCTCTACATTGAGTTACACCATGAAGAATGTCGTGACTTGGTGTTTCCATACTTTCGGGCACCACGAGTACATAGCACCAATCCGAGTTAAGACTGTCGAACGCAATGGGGGAGTACGCTAAGTTGAAGTAGGCCTAAGTCGAAGTATTTTTGGCTGGGCTGGTGCATGTGGTCTCATTAATTATCTGCGCCCACTTTCACCTTCTGCTGAGAACCCCAACCCTGGTTGATATATATATATGCTCACACTAAATCCATCAAAAGCCCATTGGGAAGAATGCATAACTGAATTTCGACCCCGTAAGACGCAAGAGCGCTCCCTGCCACAGCCGTTTGGCATATGATACAACGAGAAAGCACAAAGCGCTAAAGGCCCGTGTCAACAAGATACTCGCCGGGCATTGTGGTTATCTCACATTTCCTGTCAGCAGACGACCGTGTGTACGGATGTCGCCAACCTCAACAACGCTCCCATAAATATCTGTCACTGCCTCTGTGAGACCCAGGGTAGGGGAAACTCAGATGCTGATTACCATATTTATATTTGTTTTTTCATCCCGTGGGTAGAGGTATCTGGAACGAATTTTATTCAATGGGGAGCTGAATAGCTGGATGCTAAATTGGGGGTTTAAGTAGAATAATTCAAGAATTTCACCAATGGTTTCAGGTAAATTCCACTCCAAGAGGTAGTAAATAGAGTGGAACAATTTGGGAATTTCAGTGACAGTTTCGCATAATTTCCATTCTAGGGGGTGGTAAATAGAGCGGAACAATTTGGGAATTTCACTGACAGTTTCGCATAAATTCCATTCTAGGGGGTGGTAAATAAACTAGGAAGGTCTTGGTATTATAATAATAATCCGGTATAATTTAATCCAATTTGGTGGCAATTTTCAGCAACTTCAAATCATATTTTCAATCATAGCAGCTCGGCCTGCAGGGCTGGAATTCATCCATTCACATTACAATATTCACCCATTCAATTCAGCTGAACTTAATCCGATTAAAAGGGATTTTTAAAGAGTATTCCACAGTCAAGAATTGACTGGAATTCACCCCTTAAGTGGTAGACCACCATTTAAAATTCATCCACCCCATGACGGCCTTCATCCACTTGTGGAAGCTTTCATCCACTCATGGATTTGGCAAATGAATAATATAATTTCTGCCAATGAGAGCATCCATGCAATGGCAGGGCTGAACACGAGCAAACTACCGCACCTGCAATGGGTATAGGTACGAAACTGCATCAATTCGCCGCAGTTTTCCCAAATCACCACGGTGGCTACGTAAACCGCAATTCACGCCCATTTAGCCTCGCGACATCATTGCACACGTCGATTGACGTGGCGAACACAATCGCGAGGGTGGAGAGGGATCAGTGAGTCGCGCGCAAGCCTCCGCAATGAAAACAGCCCAGGGGGGGTGGCAGAATGGAGCGGGTACATACCGTATTACGCACAGGCGGTGTGTACATACCTAATCACATACTCCTGTTTATGAGGGGGAGGTGGCCAATGTAGAGGAATGAGTTAATCCAGGTGTATGGGGTGGATGCGAATGGGGTGGATACGGGTGAGCGAGGTGGGTATGGACATGTGGGGTGCGCAAGGTGGCATGGGCATGTGGGGTGTAGGGGTGCAGGCCATCTCTGTCGTCATTGATTGTTGTTCAATGCGATGGGAAAACTTGATATACACGTACCGTACAGTGCCCTCTATGGCATTCTCTCTATCACTATCGCTTACGATCCGAACCTAACATGACGATGCGGTAGGGGGTCATCTGCGTCATCTGTTGTTACTGCGCATCCCATTTTGATAGGGAAGTCCAGAGGTCCGAATGATTCGGTGTTGTCGTAGATTCACGCGGGAGGGATCACCATTATTCGTTCATTCCATCCGGCAGTGTGTCGTTCGTGGTTGATAGCATCTGCTGTGAACAGTTGGCGGATTTCTATCATGCGTCAACCAGCATGTACAATGATGTACCCACCTGAGTGTGATTGACTTGTTCACTCGTTTGCAAGTGAATAGGGGATGGGCATCCGTCATCCATGTGTCGTTTGCACTGATAGTGTCCGCTATCTTGTGGTTTGAGGAGAGAATCAACATATCAATCTGTGATGTTCGAATTTGAGCGAAATCAGAGCTGTAACACAAATAATAGGAGACTTACTATATAGGTGGTCAAGGACATGTGCAATGGCGACGTTGTTGGCGGGGGAAAGGAGACGGAGGGTGTAAGGTATGGGGTGCGAGGCGTGAAATGCGACTGTGGAGTGGGAGATGTGGGGCACGAGGCTGTGCCATGAGTCGGCGACCCTACGGCCCGGCGTGCCAAGGCAAGCGAACTTCAAATTTTGACCAAGTCCCCATTTGCGCATGTTTGGCACCACCTTAGACGGCTAACATTCCTCCGACCAGCCACGTTAGAATTTAGTCATTGAATAGGTGAAATAATTGAACATGGATTGCTGAAAATCTGACTTGTGGTGGATAAAATTACGGCTGAAAACACTCCACAGAATTCATTATCTAAACAGTAGAAATACATACATGAAAGTACCCACTCTATACTCCCTCCTGAACAGCTGAAATTTCAGCTATTTATGAGATAGAATAATGGGTAAAAATGCTCCATAGAATTCATCATCTAAATGGCAGAAATAAACCACGAAAATTCCCATTCTTTATTCTCTATTGAACAGCTGAAAATTCAGCCATCTATTGGGTAGAACAGTGGATGAACATACTGCATAGAATTCATTAATATTCATTATCTAAATGGTCAAAACTAGGGTAAGGATGTCCACCATTATTTCATCTGCTCTCAATTCACGCTTTCATCAGACGAAAAAATGATTCCCACTCATTAGGGTGGGAAAACCCCCAACGTACAGTTTCACAGTGCTGCCAAGCGCCCATTTATGGTCAGGCCCACGATCCGTTCCCCATATCTCTGTGAAAGATGGATCGATGTTCCTAGCCACGTCTCGGCGATAGTGGAATCAAAGGGGGAAAGTACAAGTCGTAGTGGCGTGCTCTCCGAGGATGCTGGGTAAGAATGCCTGTCCCGCGATGATCATAACCATGAGGAGAGGGTATCTTCAAGAGTTGGGTGACGGTATGCTGCTGTCATTCATGAATCGGTCGGTTTTTGTTGGTGGTACTATCTGACAAGCCCGCTGGTGGGCACTTCAAAGGTGAGATGTGGCCTAGTTGAGCGCTGAGCGCTGATGCTTCGGAGTGGCTAGATAGTGGTTGGAGATGCAACCCGTGAAATGGGCTGAGGACCGGAATTTTTCGGATGCAGCGGCCCGGTATGTAATTGCTCATGTTTATTCCGGAGGCCCATAGACAGCAAAATATTCACGGCCTCCAGTCGCCCTCTTGAATCCAACGAGACCAAGTTATCATCACCCTGGGCGTCGAGCTCAATGGCTGCCACACCAACAGCGAAGATACCGGTCAAGGCAATAACATCCACTCTCTCAGCGCGTTCCTCACCATCAATTCCACCCGCTTCTCAGGGCTATGAGCCACTTGTCAAAGCCGTTCTCCAACACCGTTTGAAACTCATATTTTCCTATTCTCTGGGGTGTTCATGGCTCATAACTTTTGCCTGGGTTGCGTGGAATCGGGGTGGGTTTTCTATGCTTGGGGTAGCTGGGATGATGCTGGAGCCTTTTCGGCCTTTCACTATCATGTTGGCCGCGCCTCTGTGGGCGACAAGCGCGTTGCCTATCATCATCTTACGAAAAGTATACCTCTCGGGTGAGTGTGATATTGATTCCTGAGACAATTGTTTGATTTGGGATAGGTACGAGAACAACGTCCACGTCGCCATCACACACCCTCCGGACCGCGTTGTCAAAACCCAATAATATTCCCCTCTTCGCCATATACACCGCGTCAGCGATATTATCGATCTTTCTTTGCTTTCATGACGATAGAATAGGCCTGTTTGTAAAGTCCAGGTAGGTTGCTCAGCGCGATTTCCTTGTAATCTCCTCAGTTTTCCGCAGAAAGCATCCGTACTACCTCAACGGCCGAGTGCTCTTCCTTGGTCTCTCGCAAGTGACGGTCGCATCATGTTTCCTCCTACGCAACATAATTATGGATCGGTTTACCTTCAGATGGTCATTGGTATCATCGGTCAGTTCGAAATTGTTTACATCCTCATTTTGCTAAGCTTCCCATAGGCTCACGCGTTTGGCCTATCCCATATCGTTAGAGTTTTAGCCACTGGGGTGGTTTTGGCGTCGATGACACTACCCCTCGCTCTAGGTCTGTTCGCCGCCGCTCGAATCTGCCTGCCCTTGCTATACAAGCTCCCACTGCTCCACCGTCTCCTTCGCCCATTCACAGCACATTTCCTACGCGGTCCCTCAACTGTCCTCTTACCACTGTACCACTTACCCCTTCTGCTTAGAAGCTGGTTTTTAGCACTCGCGACGCTCTTGGGCTGGGAATCTGCTGATACTATTTTCGACGTGTTCGTCACCCAGGTGCGGTATTTTCACGTGGTTCGATATCCTTGACTGACGTTTTGTAGCCTATTTCAATCTCACACACGACTGCGGACCCCGGCGTTACCTTGGTGTCTGGAATCTCATCCGAAGACGCGATATTCAAATATACTGCTTACTGTGAACTGCGCGACTTTGCAGCAAACGAGTCTGCCGCGGCAAGCACACGCAGGACAGCACTATTCAGCGATCAAAAGTATACACCAAACCTCTGGAGCCGGCTACTACGCACAAGCCTAATACAGCTCGGACATGACTATCAGCTTCTCCTCCGGCGCGGCAAGCCAGTGGCGCCAGCCGCCCCCTCTGCACCCCAAGCACCCATTGTGCCTCAATTCCCTGCCACACCAACACCCCTGATCAAGAGTTCGATCTACCGCATCACGCCTGCATCACCAGTTAGAACTGTCGTAGACTCGCTTGCCTCAGATGGCTCCTTCACGCAGACCCTCGAGGCCGGGGCGAACGCCGCGCGTATTCCTGAAATATTTAGGGCCGTCGAGTCGGCAGTGTCCCCGCCCAAACAGGCAAAGGCGGAGCCAGCACAGAATACGAAGCCGGTAGATGCAAAGACTATCTCTGAACGGGCAGGATCCTATATTTATGGGCTCGTGGATGTGTACCTGCCCCCAGCGGTGAGGCAGCCCGTAGTGCGGACCGCGGAGTGGTGGAGGAAAGAGCGGATCAGCAAAGTTGCTGCCGCGTGTTTGCCCAACCGTGAGATGGATGTGGCTATCATCGGAGGTCAGTTGGTCGCCCTATTCCGTCATCTCCACGAGCTCATACCGAGTGGCTGCTCTAGTACTGTCCCAGCTTACATGCGCGTCGCTGACGGAGGACCGGTACGGGGTGCTCCAGCGCGATATTCCGAAGATACTCGAAGCGATGCTCTCCTTCCTTACCGCCATTGAAGAGTACCAGCGAGAGATCAACGCGCTCTACGCCGTGCCGCCACCAGAGAGTCGCCTAACTGTCGACGAGCTCCGCGCAGACCTAGAGCTGAGGACCGAGGTGGAAAAGGCTGGTGAGGTGTTGAGCCTGGTCGGAGATGGTACGTTCCACCCTACACTGCGTCGACATGTGCTGACGCGTTTTCTGTAGAGCTGAAGGATGGTGTGGGGCGGATTGTGCGGACGTTTGGGGACAAGCTGCTGGCGTTCACCTTCCCACCGAGGACGGCGAGCAAGCTGCAAGGATTCCTTGATTATTGCTAAACGAAAGAACATTCAATGTAGCATCTAATATTATCCAACAACCATTTCTCCCTCACTCAACGCTTATGGCTGCTGCAACAGAATATGAAGAGAAAACCAAAGCCGCGGGCATAAATATTGTGAGCAGCTCAAGAGTGTGGAGTTTGTTAGTGTGGCTAGAAGCTGAGCTACATAGACACGCGAGGCAAAGAGATAAGACAAGGATTAGGCTTTGATGATATCTGTTTTCCCACGCCCCTCGGGACTTGGCGTTTCTTGGGCGCCCCTTTCTTTCCAGCCGCCCCCAACCTGCCTTCCTATACATATCGCTTTCTCAGCGCCTAGCAACAATGCCCCGGCGACCGAGTTACTACGGGCCTGTTGTCTTCGCATTTCCTTTCCAAACTAACCAACTAATCAAAGGTTCGCGCAACCTGAAGCAGAATCGGCGGGCGAGACGTCGGTCGACAAGATTGCTACTGATCATCTTGCTACGGAATGTCAATGGATCTGGCCCAATGCATGCATCATAGAATCGGTTGACTCAGGAAAGGTGATGATGTTCCTCGCGGCGAGCCCAGATGGTGTCGACAACACCTTGATTCCGCGAGGCGAGCAGATGGCTGCACTGAAGCGGCTGATGCGCCGCTCCGGCCTCGATGGGAGGCCTGGTTGGTTCCGAGACGACTGAGACTCAGAATTGTTCGTGCGCCGATTCGTTCTTCTGCCTGATCTTCTGACCTTGAATCGCATAGCGCGTCGTATAATATGAAGGCCCGCGGGCTCGGACTGAAGGGCCGGGTGGTAGAGTGTGGCGACAATATGATATCTCAGACCGATTAATGAATGGCTTTCTTGCAGCCCATGTTCGATTTCTACTGTAAGAGTCGCTATCTTCTGGGTTATATTCCTCCAGGGAGTCGAGTGCGATTCACGGCGTGACCGGCGCCTATTGAAAGAAACTGTAGCTGGCTGATTTGCATTACGCATATACAATCTCTCCCTCGCGACCTCCCCACGCGCCGTAGGCTTAATCAATATCATAACCTACCCCCAACAAGGTTCATAACGGCTCTATTTCCATTTACAATGGGTACGCCAGCTCACTCTTCCACCATCCTTCCCCCGATGGCGAAGATTGAATAGAAACGACATCAGAGTATCACCACCCCGGCGGGCGGCGCTGAACAACCCCCGCTTCGGATTTCCCTCCACTTCTAAATGAGCCTAGGGTAGTGGGCCGTAGCGAACACACTAATCACAAAACCAAAGGTCATCTCGGTGCAAATGCTGATGAACATGAGCCCGTCTAGTACGCATGAAGTCGCCGCTCGATGAATGTGATAGAAAGCTCTTCGAACACTGAAGGAAGGGCAGGTCTGCCATACAGGCTCCCACTGCTCCACCCAGCACCGTCTCCATCTCCTCCGCCCATTTACGGCATATTTCCTACGTGGTCCCTTGACCGTCCTTCAACTGCTGTACCGCTTGACCTTCGTGCTTAGAATCTGGCTTCTGGCACTCACGACGCTCCTGGGTTGGGAAACTATGCTTGACGTGTTCGTCGCTCGGGTGCGGCATTTTCACATGGTTCGATATTCTTGGCTCACGTTTGTAGCCTATTTCAAGCCTTCTCGCACACGATTTCCAACCCCGGTGGTACCTTGGTATCTGGGATTTGTCCGAAGACGCAATATTCAGATAGATTACTTATTGCAAACTACGGGACTTTCAAGCCGGCTCCAAGAGATCACCCAGCCACTTGGGGCCTGATGTATCGCCCCTGCTCAAAATCCTGTTCCATTGATAAGTTACCGGTGCGCCCTCGAAGAATCCCGCCCTTGGGTGGTAGTCGCCCACAAAAGCGACCGACGCATGTATTTTTTGGCCCGGCTTTATGATCCGCGGGTTTGCGAAATGGGGTCGCCCAAGTACAATTTAGCCAAGTTCTGCGAGGTCAAACAACGAGGGCAATACCAGCGTGTGCCACTTGTATTTTTGTAGGACAAATGCTTGAGCGGAAAGAGCTCCAGAATCCACCAGATGAAACTTAGGGATTCTGTTGGTCGATCCTCCTTCAGCTTTTCCCAATCCTGAACAGCTCTGGACGGTCTCAATTCAAGCCTCGCCATCGTGGTTTCATTTCCCATCCACAAGGCTGGGATGGTGGTGTTGTTGAGCGCGGTGTTGCTCTTAACACCGCCACCGCTAATCGGGAATCAGAGACGTTCAGTCAAACAGAATCCATATAATATTCACATATCCGAATGGCTTCCAGCGAACCATACTTCTTTCACCCGGGGTCGTAATTGCCCGTCTCGCGTGCTGACTTGTGCTGGATTCTGGACCCATGACTCGCCGCCCTGGGCATATTCCGGTAAGAACTTTACCCGTCGCTCGTCCAGCGCGAGGGCGTGCCGCATATAGCAATATCCTTCGCATGTATTGGTTAAGGGCAACGACCCGGATTTGAACACCCCAATAGACGATACCGTATCCCTAATGACAAAACTGTTAGATAGTTAAACTAAACCAATAGATATGCTGACCAGACTCCAATGAAATGGACCCGGACGCCCTCTCTTGAGAAGGTCTTCTTGAACCTAGCAGCCATGTCGAATGTCTCACCGGTGATCCTATTAAAGCATCATTATTCAGCCATCGGTAATGTTGTGAACAAACTAACGAGTTGGTATATTGGCTGCTCTCGGGATCCGCGTAGAGTTCATACGCGCTAAGAATTGTCATCAGTTTATTATACCGCAAGATGATCATAACTCTCGTACATTGGGATTTGCTCCTCGTTTCCGGGAAAAACCAAGCCGACCTAGAAATTGGGCTGACCGTCCATAAACGATCATAGGAGCAGTTACCTTGTGGATCATCGCGGCTAAAACGCGAACTTGGTACGCGCCCCTCGAAAACCCTGCGACGGTGAGACATAAATTTAGATGACAGACCAACTGATAGGAATTCAAATCACCGAATAGATATACTCTGTCTCCCTCCCTATAATTGATTGCTAGCCAATGATATGCGCCCAACACAGTTTTTTCGAAATTCCTAATCAATGTCAGTGGTGGCGGATGGCTCAGAGGGAAGGACAGACCAAGCGATGATCATATCGATTACATTGAATACAAGCCGTTTCCAGTAGGCGAATGAGCGCCAGGAGGGCTTGGTGTAGGTGCCAACACCACTGCTGTAATACGTGAGCTGTCGCTCGTTTTTAATAACGCGGTGGTACAATTCCGCCACATTTGTATTCTAGTGAAAATTGAATTTCTGAGTATGAGCACATAATTTTGAAACCGAAAGTATCATTACGTTTTGGCCGAAGTTATTGGACGCCCTGTCCATACACACAACCAGGGCTCTCCCTTCCATTGTGCATCCACATTCGAGTAAGTCAGGATCGTCTTCTTCTGCGATCCGTCCATCGATAGGTTGCTGGTAACCTACACCCTCCGGCGCCGCGTACTCGGAGTCGTCGTCGCTGCTGTGGTTGGTGGCATCCACAACGCTATTGCCTGAGTTCGATTTCTGCATGTCCATCCTTGGCTGTCATTTTGACGTGGGGGAGACGAAGTTGGGGATAAAATTAAATAGAACCCCGCCCGAACGGTCAAGATCCCAAACAGTCCCAAACTTCTAGGCTGTCGCTCAGCTGAACACTGGTGCTGCCGCCTGCGGCCTGCTCTGTTGTTACTTGGAAAAGAATCCTAAACATTATACGCGCTTTTTTTTCCGTCTACAACCCCCATGCAGATGTCCTGAATCGGAATGTTGAGAATGAGTCGACGCTTGACTAGCATATTTCAACACCCACTTCCTGTGAGCATTTTTTGGGGGCTGCCCACTCGCCGCCCGCCTACGCCATACATATATGGATTACACGCACATCGACGCGCCCACAGCGCTTGGGCAATAGGGACCAAAATCTATGGTCGCGCACAAGCCCATACATACGTACATTTACGCACTCAAAGCTGAGTGGCACAGACTATGCCGCACAGTCTGCCTACTGGCAGCGGTTTTCGCGCATGAATAACCACGTCGATACCCGGGCCTACACTTTCTTCACACAGCCTCGCCGACTCAGCCGTCACCACCCCGAGCGGGGCCGTATGGGCAATAGGGGGCAAGCTGTATGCACATACCGCGGAAGCTCGTACTACGCCCGCTCATCGGCTCATCCACGCGCTACTCCGGCAGAGCATAAAGCGGGTGCGAGTAGGTGCCTGCTTTGCAACACGCCTGACGTAGCCGCGTACCTGTCTCCCAGCGTGTGTGTACGCTTTCACGTCGCATGGAGGGCTGATTGATCGATGCGGACAGGAATCTACCTAACCCAGTGATGGACACCGCGCAAATGGGCAGGCAGGGGACTACTCATTTCCATAGAGGGGGAGATATTACACGTGAACTTGTACCCTGCCTGCTGCCCTCACGCGCGGCCATGGCAGATAATGATTCCAACAATCCTTAAGCTCAAAGGTGTTTACCCGTCGTCTTAGGTTTGTGCGTATAATGTTCCGAATCTAGTAGAATAGGATTGCACCCGTGTGGTGTTGCGACTATCGTCAATCGTTATGGGAGCGCGCGCCTAGCCGTCATTCACGTGTACACAAAGCAGCAGCTAGAGATCGCGTGTTCGCCGGTTGGATGCTTAAGCGTGGAGGGCGACTAGTAGATTGGTTCTAGATGGTCTTGCTGTGTTTTTGGGCATTCAGTAGTGTGAAAGCGGCTCTAATCCCCAAGGTGTCGCTTGGGCTGTTAGCGTCGGTGGAATATGAGTTGGATAATACATGCCGGGGTGGGGTTAGCACGCTGCGTTACCACTTAGATTGGTATTCAAACACTACGTGGGGTATGTGTGTGGGGAAGGAAAATCCGGCGAGGGCGTGGAACGCGGCCGATGATTCAAAAAGTGCCGGAGTGTTTAAGGACCAACCTGTGTGGATAATGCCTCCCCTTCCCAGTGACCGTTGCGATGCGTTGAGAGCTCCACTCCACTGGCAGGTGCATCGCCAACCATGCTTGACCAAATCGTTAGGCACTCACAGGAAATAACCTGATATTTGTGTGTGACGTACCGGGCTGACTGCTATAAACATCCCACCTTGTAATTGCTTCACCGCCACCCGCTGCCAGTAAGGTAGAACCAAAATTTCGCCGGTAAAATTCTCAACTAATACACTTGAAGTTGAGGCCAAAAGCAAGATTGGAAGGGCGATTCATAGTGGTTTCCCTTACACTTTTCGGACCCGGGAGATGGGGTTTTAAGGAAGCCCCTGCGTCGGTGGCCTCACTGGAAAGGGAGGGTACTAGTTATTCGAAGAAATGCATAGGACGTCACACCTTAAAGGAGGGAAGACCAGCAATACCATGTCTGGGGGTGGGGGACATCGGGTGCGGATAACTCTGTCGCCGTGATCCATCATGATAAAATCGAATGAGCTCGAGTCGACGCGAGTTAGTTCTACATAAACATTGTGAGGTTGAACACGATGTTCGCAATATCGCACCCATGAACACGTTGAATGTTCGGGCCGGGACAATCATTCCAAAGCTTTGGTCCAAATCGGGGGTTCCCATCGGAAAAGGCCGAGACCGCCACTCCACACACATTTCTAGAATTTTCGGGCTGCCCGGCTTCGAATGCGACGGCTGTGCTCGCCTAACCCCTCGATAACGCAAGCGTTTTTCGTCATGCACATAGGAGGCTGGCGACGATAGGATAGATCTATTCGCAAGGTCTAGGTAAGTTTCTCAACGCGTTTTTCTTTGTTATACCCTCAGTTTTCCGCAGGGAGCTCTCCTGCTCCACGCTTTCTGCGTCCAATAGGGTACGGGGATTTAGTGGGAAGTTAAGAACCCCTGTTAATAACACGTGATTAATTACCAGTTAATTACCAATTTTTGGACCAACCCAGAATTTTGGTGGGTAATAACACGGCACGTGATATCAGCGCCCAACGGTCTGCCCTTACATAGGCTACCATTAAGATGCTCGCAAAAGGCACTGGCTTTAATTTGATCTACAGGAACAGTCTCGGGGCTCTTTCCCAGTTGTTTTGCGATGCCATTGGTGCAACTGGGGCCGGAGGAAAAAATCAAAAAAATCGCAGCGGAAATATCACGTGATTGGGTCACGTGCGGGTATTAATTACAGTTAATATCCCAAGGGTGTAACCAACCGCTGGGGGGTGGGGTGTTTAACCCAGTTACTAACCCCCAAAAGTAGTTAATCCCCGAACCCTAGCGTCCAACTTCCTACGCGGTGCCTCGACCGCCCTCTCACCGCTGTACCACTTCTCCCTTCTGCTCAAAACTTAGTTTCTAGTACTCGCGACGCTTCTGGGTCGGGAATCGGCTGATACTATCTTTGACGCGCTCGTCACTTAGATGTGGTATTTTCACGTGGTCCGATATCTTTGACTCACGTTCTAAATTCGCGTCTGCAGTCATATGTGAGACGTAGGTGGTATGCAACGCGACCCACCATCTCCTCACGAAATGCAACTGTATATGACCCAACGCGCGTCTCGCGATTGCTTGGGCGAGATCTATTCGACGGCTATACACTCGGACGAATTCATTCCGAAAGGCGAGCAGATGGCGGCGCTGAGGAGTTCGCGGCCAATAAGGGCTTCGATTCAGAACCTCGAGCCGTCGGAATGAAGCTTCTGAGTACAGATTCCTTTTCTTACTGACAGCCGACTTACACAGCCAATTGGTAGCGCATATGGCATCAAGGCTGGTGGCTAGGGGGCGTTTGCTACTAAGTACCAAGCGCGAACCACCACAACATCGGGGTACGCTTTATAGGCACCAGGGCTGGAAATGTTGCTCACGCCCGCGGGAAAGGAATACTTTTCTCATGGGTGGATTGTACCAGCTCGCGGGCGATCTGTATATGGTACCAGATGAATTTGAATCAAATTATGGCTGTGATTGCACCAGTACTTAATTTACTCTGAACCATAGTCAATATGGATCAGAAATATACTCTGGGCTCCTACAACCAGGCTTGGAGCAAGAACGCTAGTTTGTGTGAGCAAGAAAAGTCTTGACAGTCTCACCAGCGCTCATAATGACACGACAGCTCCTCTTCTGCTACTCTCCTCTCCTAACTGCTGGAATCACATAGTGACGGTAATAATAGACAGCGCTATCCGACAGCCCCCTTACCGCTATTTCCTCCACTCATACATAGGAGCTCATATAAGGAGACTATTTAAACCCTATACTACCTCCAGCTTCCCGCATTAATTTTTATTCGCAATGAGTACGTCAGTTCCCTCTCTGCATATGAAGATTGAATATTGAATGGAAATAGCAACATCGCCATCATCTCAGAAAGCCCTCCGCGGGCCCGTCTCCTTCGGGTTCCCCCTCGCTTATGACCAAATGTTCGAATATACCTTGCGATTCATGACACTTTCCGGCATCCCCATCGCCCGTGGGCAATCTGGAGGGGTGTTGCTCTCCGTATGCTCATGGGTAGGGCTGCCTCCGAGGACCTCTCCGCGAAATGCGCACGGATATACCCCGGCGCGCATATCACGAGTTTCAAGTGCGGGCTGTACATGATGGCCCTCGTGAGGAGCGCATGTATAGACGACAGTTTGATTCCGGGAGGCGAGCAGATGGCAGCGCTGAAGCGACTCATGATTGGCGAGGGCTTCGACGAGGAGCCTTGCTGGTTCTTTGAAGACATCGAGGCGTAGTAACTGCCGTGTTCCAGTCTCATCTGGGCAATCTTCAACTTGGCAATACTATTCCTAACATAGGTGGTCCATGTTGATATTATGGCATGCGCTGGTTCGTGCATTATCACATGTAGTCCACCCACAATGGGACGTGTTTAGGGGCCTATAAACTTGCCCAAATGTTTCAGATAATTCCTTCCGAGGGCCCAGGCCCCTAGGGCCCGCTGATAATATGGCGAGGGCGACTTCTCTCTGAGGAAAGACAGTTTGAGCGGCGAGGAGCAATCAGAATGGATGTCATTTCGTCATCGTGAGCTGCGGCCACCACGAATACCTGTCGCAGCTGAGGTAATACTTTCCTCCTTCGCCATTAAAATACCAGCGGGAGATCAACGCGCCCCACGCCGTGCCGCCGTGCCGCCCCCGGAGAT